>APFE031437535.1:0-48631 GCA_000404065.3 Pinus taeda
AAATAAGTCTCGAGATATTTTCACTTTAAGAAAAATGAAATCTATGTGGAGAAATTAAATGAAACAGAAAATGGTGAATTTTTTTCCTATGCTTTGTTTCAAATTGAAGGTGAAATACTTACGAAAGGAAAAAATGATAATTTTTAACTTTCTTACGGTGAAAGAAAAAAATCAACTTTATATTAGATTGAATTGAGGAGGGAAAACTGCTCTAGAGTTTTAATTGCAATCTATAGAAACTGGAAAAGAGATTACACAAATAGTTGTTATTAACGATAATTCACAAAACAAAGAGTATCTCTTTTTTCATGATCAATTTGATTAAAAACTAGATTTTGTGTTTCACAGTCCAGACAAATAGCGTTAGCATGTTTTTCCCTTTTGTTTTTATTGATACTAAATATTCTTTTTAATTAATGTCGAAATTGTATAAACAGTTTACAAGTATTAAATATCTCCTACCGAAATGACTTGAACATGTTTTATTCAGGTTAAATTAGTTTTTTCATTAATACCGAATTTGTATAAACAATTCGCAAATTATTAATTACTTCCCAAAAAGATAACTTTAAGGTATAAGTTATGGTTCAAGGTATAATTTTAGAGTAAACATTACTCCCATCATCAAAGGTGCTTCTTAATCAACATAGCCATGAATGCGTTTATTCCTGCACTAATGTATATTTTTTACTTACCACCATATAAATTGAAACAAAGATAAACGATGTATAAAATCGTTAAGTATAAAATTATTGGTTGTATAGCTAATTTTTTTTTTTTTTAATTTCTTAACGTTTTTACAGAGTTTTAATTTTTTCTTTTTCAAGTGTTTTTTAAATAATTTAGATATGAAATTGTTTTTTAGTTTAATCAAATCTACAGCATTACGAAAAAAGAAAAATTCTATGTGTTTAATGAAAGAATCTTCTTCACGATGGTGATACGATTTTAATATTTAGAAATAAAATAATTAAAATGATCAAAATTGATACGAGCCAATTTTTTATAAGAGATAATTCAACTAGTAGCATCTCTTGTTTTCAGAATTTTTTCATGAAAATGAAGGTGATAATATTTAAAATGTCCTTATTCTTCTTTTTCATTATAATAAATTACCATAATGAATAAAACATCAACTTCCATATTCTCTCTTTCGGTACATGTTGAAAATAATGGTTGTAGAATACTCTCGAACCTTGACCACTTCCAATGTAGAATTTAGGATGATATTGTGATTTTTGTGTTCATCTTTTACTCATACAATTACAACATGAGATTCATTGAACACGTGTAATTTATTAATTTCCCTTTTATTTACTAGCAACTATATTAGTTTTAGTGCCATCAATGTTAATTTGGCAGCTTAGGAAATGAATAGATTATCATTCGATGTTGTTGAAGTTATAGTCTCATTACGCAGGGTTTATCCTATTCCAAGCCCTAACTATTGGGCGAAAGGCTTACAGGTGGAGTTATGAGCTTCTCATCGGCACAGAGGAAGGGTTGTGGGTGCGACTTGGCCTGTAGGATACAAAAACTAAAACCAGGAGCACACTAGGAGTATGCCATATCTAAAGAAATGGAGCAAATAATAGAGAATTCTATGAGCAGAGAATTTAAGAAATAATGAACCTTACATAATGTTTAACTTGTATCAGAGAATGTGAATGTCTTGAACCATATTTTTATTGGAGCGATTAGTAATATGAATATCAATATGTTATGTGAATGTCTTGAACCATATTTTGTTTGGAAGGGTTAGTAATATGAATATCAATATGCTATTTGTCATGATTATGTCAATGGAGCTAGTATGCAATGATTTTAATTCTCGCTATTGCAAATATATCACAATGAATGGATGGTAGAAACTTGTATGACTTTTTCTTAGTATATGTATTTACATTTAGTGACATAAATGATTCATGTTATGGTCATGTGGATGGATTGATGAAGCTTGGCTTGAGATTACTTGGGTGTGAGCTCTAATTCATACTTGGATTGAAGAGTTTAACAATGGTATACATATATGGCTTTGATACTAGTTTGGTTTTGAATTCAAGTTTTTATAAGGAGACTTGGTTGATTTTATTAAACAACATTCATTCATTTCACGCTGAGTATATTCGTTTGGTCAATATTACGTTTGAAGATTGAAGGAAGCATTATGTGTCTTGAAGCAAGCTCCCCATGTTAGATATGAATTTGATTTTATTTTTATGTGTTGACAATCTATTATTGAGAGGTACTAAGCCCCTAATGATCAAGCATTCGAAGGAGCTAGTCTCTGAGTTCAAGATGAAAGATCTTGATCTGAGATATACTTGTGGAAACAAGAGACTACATGGATATAGCAATGGTGACTCGGTTGGAAAGACAGAAAATTTGGTTAAGGAAGCTCTTTGGAGAGTGGTTTGAGCAGGTTCTATATATGAAAATGATATATTATGATAATAATAATAGGAGTCGATATGCATATATCTCATATATAGTTGGGACTAAGATATCTTCATGTATTGAGACATTGTTGTTATATGAGACAAGCTTAGGCTTGTGGTTGCTGTTTCCATGAGAGGGAGAAATGATGACTAAGGTATCATTTTTACAACATATATTTGTTCTAACATAATATTTGAATTGATGTCCTACATGAAGAAGAAAACAAAGGACTACTTCTCTTGGTAATGTATGAGGTAGTTATTCTTCAGAGAGAGAAACATGGATTGATGGATATGACCCTCCTAGGTAAGGGTCTTGTAATGAACAAAAATTGTATATTCAGCAAAAATCATTAAAATACTTCAAATACATAAATTTCCATTGTAAGACATGTAACTCTATATTGAATATTGTATAAGAATTGATATGAGATATGAGATGATTACAGATGAGAATGACGACATGCTTATATACTCTAGGAAGGTGCCCTTGCATGAGTGGGAATGTCTCTGAGACATGCATCTTCAGTACTAACTAACTAACGATTAGTTAATTAATTAATATTTATTATTATTATATTTATATTTATATTTATTATTTTTATATGAATTATATTCATAATAGGTATGAGTTGATCGAGGACACTGAGCTAGCTCTTCTCCCCTTTTTTGAGCTCCCACGGTAAGGAATTGAGCCAAAATGATCCTAGGGTTGAGGTAACTTGTGGACTACAATCTGTGTCTCATTCTTGCCTTACAATAAGTGTGTATCCCTTCCCCCCCCCCCAAAGTATACCTCAATTGGCATCTATCTTTATGACCTATCTAGATAATGGGTGTTGGCTACCTAAGTTAGGCATGATCCTTAACATTTATGGTAAGTGGCATCCGACTTAAGATAGAGATGGAGTTATTCTACCACTTGATATTGTCTTCATGGAAAGATCAATAGACAATAGGATAGTTGAAATCCTTACCTCGCAAAAAGTTGTATCCTTCATATTGTCCTTAGATAGTCGGTTGAGATGGAATCACCAATGACATGGGTTGAGTTGGGACTCCCTGATGACAATGTTTCCTAGGTGGTATCATTGGGCTACCCACTCACAGAGTATACCGAGTTGTAGCATTAGGCTCTCCACTGCAAATTTTCCCGAGTTGTACCATTGGGCTCCATGTTGGAAGAGCTTCTTAGGTTGTAGCATTATGCTCCCTCCTAATAGAGTTTCATGGGTTGTAGCATTGGGCTCCCCATCGACAGATATTTCCAGGTAGTAGCATCATATCCCTACTGACGATTCTAGGTAGTAGAATAGGCTCCCTGATGGAAAAAGGGTCATAGTTTGAGCACTCGTCCAATGTCAAAATATGTATTATTTTATATTCGAGAGCATTCAATACATGATTAGAGATAAGAATATATGAGAAGAGATAAGTGAAGATGAGTAGAGATGACTTGAGATAAGTAGTGACGGCATTTGTTGATGTGATACTTATGATGGGACATATGTTTTAGTCTACAATTTCACCCTAGCTGAGAGGGAGTGTTAATTTGGAAGCTCAAGGACAAATTCCCTTGTGTGTAGAATCTTCCTCATCAAGAAATACCCCTCCTCGTTGTTGGAAAAATTTAATTTGGTTAAGGAAAAATATATTTTTAATATGGAACCCCACATGTGCATAAAGGACAAGCTCGCCCAAAAGAGAAATTTCACACCCTTAGATGGCTATCAATATCACTCAACTGACAACCATTTGGACATCATCTTCAAGAATTTTCTTCTTCTCTCCTCTTTGTTTTGGCTCGCATAGGTTCGATGTCGGTTCATAGATATTGGTTTATACTAGTTCAAAATCACATGATCTAAAGCTCGCACATGTGAATTAGGGTTTTGGTCTATAATTGCTACTATTGGGTACTATGAAACAATGTAGCCTCGGAAATTTCTTCTTGAACTTGGAGTAATGAAGAAAAGTCTTAATCTTATCTACTATGACAATTTATCTTACGTTAAGTTACCAAATAATCCTATGTTCCATGATAAACCAAAACACATTGAAACAATATATCATTTGATTAGTGATCTCATTAATGAGATTGAAATGGAACAGTTTTATACTAAAGACAACTTAGCTGATATTGCCGCAAAGGCACTTCCTTAACCAAAATTTTAAAATTTCAGTTCTAGAGTTGGTTTCCACGTACATAAGACTATCCTCAAGAGGGCGTGTTAAAATAGTGAGGTTATTGTTAAGTTTAGTTGCCTTCAAATGTTTGGTTTTTTATTTTGGAAGCTAATTATGTTTCTCGAAGGTTTTGAGTTTTTTATGAGATATCCACTTTTATTAGGCTATTGTTGTGATGTTATGTTATATTTTCCTTAAATTGGAAAAAAATGTATTGTATTTATTTCAGTTCTAATTGAATTGATTTTTTTATTTTGTTCATGTATGTTTTTTCTTCTTTAATTCATGAGAATATTTTTTTGTTGTAATTTCTATGTTTGAATCTTGAGTCAGAGAGTAAATATTTGTTGAGGAAATTTCTAGTCTTCATCACATAAATACACCATTTTTCCATTAGCATTATGTTAAGGCCTCAACATCTCCCCTTAATTTTTCAAAACATAAGGGGGCCCCCATGTAAAATTTTGAAAATATTGCATCTATTTGCATTTGGTTTTGTTTTCTTTCATGACTCATTCTTTAGGTTTCGTAATTTCCCATTTTTGAGGTTTCCATCATCTTATACTTATAATGTCTTTCTTTCGATATAAAATTTTCCTCTTTTTTCTTCTTTTTTTTTGCTAATGCAAGAGTCAGACCTCCTTTTGCATTTATAAAATACATAATTTACAACAGTCCACAAGAAGTTGTGGACCAAAGAAGAAACCTAAATACCAGCAAGCAACAGGTCCAAGGAAAAAGTCCCTACCCACATAAACCAAACCTCTAAACTCTTAAAAACATCACAAAGTTTAAGCCGAAAATGGACTCGAAGAGGGACAAAAGTACCGGTCTATACGGAAATCAAGTCCAGAATAACCCACAAACCCGTGAAACTGCAGAGTGACCCAAAACATTTTGCATCCTTCCTAGAACTTTTTGCATCCCACCAAAATTAAAAGGCATTAGCATCTCCCTGACTTGCATATTCAATGTCCATCGTTGAACCCCCTCCCCCGATCCAATGACCGTGGCCAATTTCGCAATACTAAGAAGTGCGACGCTTACCTACATGGTCCACCAACAAGCTCGATCGATCCCAACTGTAGATCCGCCTCGATTAATCCTATAGCTAAGGATAAAATCGCACCGGCCAACATCACTAAAAAATAGTGTGCGATGAGGGAGGTATTCTAGCTGGTCCCATTGCCACATGTATCCAACTGAATGGAATCACTTCAAATTTGGAAAAACCATATCCCGCTTGCAAGGCCCTCAATCACCGGAAAACGATCCCAGACTCAGTAAAGCGATCGAAGTCAGAAAACCTATGGTTTCGAGGCCGCTGAGAGTGCCTGGATTCCGACGTTTCGCTGTGTCTTGTTCTCCAAAAACTAAGAAAGAAGAAACCCCCACCATCCTACCTCTCTTCCACGAACCAGAGCCACCTGATCTGCTATTATTTGGATCTACTAAAAAAGTACCAACCTAGGTAACAAAGGTTGGGATTGGCCGATTTCTCATTAAAATCCTGAAATTAGAAAAAACAGTAAACATCAAGCACTAGATTTAGCTGGACTCTGTCACCATGGCTCTGCTCTGAAACATGATCCTATGTTCATCTACTTGGTTATGACAATTCACATTTAACCTGCTTTGAGGCAACTCTTGCTAGCTCATTGCAGCCCTATTCTCTATGTTGATCACTCCTTGATTAGCCAGAAGATCTGCCAATTTATTAGCTATTCTCCATACTTGTTTAAAACTAATTGTGCAAAGGCTCTGGAGGTGATGATGAATCATTTGAAAGCCCTGGACCAGCCTCCAATTCCTTGCAACTTTTTCCAGCTTTGTGCCCCAGTTGATTCTCTTAACCAATTTAATGATTAACTCAGAATCAACTTCAACAATCACATTTTGGTGGTTATCCTATTCCATGAAATCTAAACACTGCTCCATAGCCATCAATTCCACCATGTTGTTGGTGGCTCTTCCTAGATAATAGTAGAACATGAAAAGGATACTTCCATTTTCATCCCTTAACACTCCTCCATAACCAGTAGTGCTCGGGTTGCTTTTAGAAACCCCATCAATGTTGTATTTTAAAAAATCCTTAGGGGAAGGATGGCAGAAATCTTGCTCAAATTTCATGGGAACTACCTTTCTATCCAGTGTCTGGGGAATAAGTCCTTGTAAACCCAACTCACTGAGAATTTTCAATTCTACTGGAGAAGGTGGGTTACTAGGGAGATTACACACAACAGTGATGACCATTTTCTTGAGCTATTTTAAGATCTGCTCAAAAAGGCATTGGGATGGTCCCTTTTCATTCTTGAAGATTCTATTGTTCCTTTCTTTCCAGACATTCCAAATAATGAAGCTTGGCGTGATATCCCATGCTGAGCCAAGAAATTCATAATCTAAAAAGTTTATTCTCCATTTATTTAGGGTGTTGATGATAATCCCTTTGTCCCTATCAGACTATTGGAAAATGGTGGCAAAAGAATCCCACAACCTGGAGGTGAAAATGCAATTGTTGAAAAGGTGCTCCATTATTTTCTCTTGGGCTTCATAGAGCTGACTTCTGGAAGGCCCCAGGACACCCCTCTTCCTAATATTATCCCAGGCCAGAAATTTTCTATGCTAAACTAGCCACATGAAGAGTTTAATTTTTATCTAGCCTTGATATCTCCGTAGATCTTGCCAAATCCTCTCCAGAGTCTGGGAAATCAGGTTAAGGAGGATGAGTTTTGCCTCCTTAAGATTAAAGGTACCCTCATTATTGATGACCCATCTCAGTTGGTCTTGCCTTTCTGACATCAAAATCTTCCTTTGATCTAATATTTTTATTAGAGTCTCTGCTTTAGCTTTCAGGGGGCTATCATCCCTGAAATTAAAGCTCCCCCAAGTTCTCCATTTACCCATACTATTGGTTAGTATTCCTTTACTTTAGATAACCCTTTAGTGTCTGTCTCTTCCTTGAGGATCCTCAAGTCCTCTCTTAACAATATAGGTTCTTGTTGCCATTTATCTTCCTAGAATAAAGCTATATCTCCCTCTCTGATTTTCCAAAAGTTGTTATCTTGAACTAAGCCCCAGTTCTCCCAAGCCTTATTCCAAACGTGTGAGCTCCTTATATTTCCAGAAATTCTAATGAGATCATTATTTTGCCAAGTGCTGGCATATTTTTCTTTCCAAATACTATACCACTGAGCCTCTGGGTCTTTTTCCCATCACCACCATAATTTTGCTCGTAGAACCTTGCTTAGAATCTCAGGATCATCTAATCCAAGACCTCCATCATTTTTAGTTTTGTAGATTATTTCCCAAGATACTAAGGCCCATTTCTTTCTTTCTTCCCCCTAGCCCCAAAGAAAGTCTCTTTGAATGGTTCTGAATTGTTGCAAGACTCCTTTTGGTGCTGGGAGAGCTGATAGTATGAAGACTAGGTTTGATTGCAGGACAACCTTGGTGAGCACCTACCTACTGGCCAAGTTTAAAGATTCAATAGTCCATTTTCTAATTTTGTCTTTTAATGAATTAATTATTGGCTCCGAGATGCTCTTGTGTAAAGGTTTGGTTGTTAGAGGAACTCCCAAATATTTTGAAGGGAGGGTCTCCCTTTGAAAACCAAAAATTCTGGATATATTTCTTTGAATAGCAATATGAGTATTAAAGAAAAAAATCTTAGATCTGGAGAGATTGACTTCCATACCCGAATCAATGGCAAAGTCACTCAAGACTTGTTTGTAAGCAAGAGCCTCTTTGACAGTGGGGATTCCCTGTAGCATAGTATCATCCAAAAATTGTTGATGAGTTAAGCCTTGTCCATTTTTATAGAGTTGGAGGCCTCTGACTTTACCAACTGCTTTGGCATGCTTGATAGATTGACCCAACCCTTCCATCGTGAGTATAAAGAGAAAGGGAGAGAGAGGATCTCCTTGCCTGAGGCCTCTTGAAGGAATAAAAGTCTCTGAGGGAGAACCATTAACAAGAATTGAAAAACTGGGAGAAATAATAAGGGCCATCACCCATCTGATCCAGTTGTGATCAAACCCAAAAGCACTGAGAAATTTCCTGATATAAGTCCAATTCAGCTTATCATAAGCTTTGGCCATATCCAATTGCATGATCATTCCAACCTTCCCATTGATAGTTAATGAGTGGACCACCTCATGAGCTTGAATGATGTTGTTGAGGATTTACCTACCCTCCACATATCTATATTGTTCCACTGACATGATGGTAGGAAGAAGAGGTTTGAGTCTATTAGCCACAAATTTGGATATTATGTTGTAAACCACATTACACAAGGATATGGGTCTAAACCTGTCAAGAGTTTGAGCCAATTCCTGTTTAGGGATTAGGGAAATAAAGGCGATATTAAGCACCTTCAAGATGGTTTTGTCCCTCCTAGAGTCTTCAACTACATTCAAAATGTCATGTTTGACTATATTCCAGCACACTTTAAAGAAATCTACATTGAATCCATCCGGGCCTGGTGCTTTACCGTTTTTCATTTCTTTTAGGACCTCACTAACCTCCCCTTCAGTTGCTGGTCTATAGAGGTTAAAATTAACCTCTCTAGACACCAGTCTGGGTATATGTCTTGTTAAATCCTTTGATGAAATGCTCTTTGTTTGAGATGGTTTCCCTTGCTATCCCACAAAAATGCTAGACAAGCACAACTTCTACATCTTCGTGGGAATTGAGAAGATGCCCATCCTCATCCTTGATCAAAGAGATTCTATTGTGGGCTCTGTTTGCCAAGGTGGATCTGTGGAAGAATCTAGTACTTTGCTTTGCTTCTTTTAGCCACTGCACTCTAGATTTCTGTCTCCAAAATATTTCTTCTTGTTTACAGAAGTTCTCCCATTCTTGCTGGATTATGTTAGCTTTCTCATCTCTGACTTTGTCAAAGCCAGCTAAGATAAGGACTTTTTTTAGTTCCCGCAATTTGTTTTCCATAGATTTTCTTCGTTAGAAAATATTACCAAATTCTTTCTTCTTTCATTCTTTTAGCCTACATTTGATATGTTTTAATCTTTTGTGAAGAAAGAACATACTTGTACCCTAAATGTGTAAATCTTCAGACCACCAACCTGAAATGTTGTTGATGAAATCCAGATGGGAGAGCTAGATATTTTCAAATCTGAAAGGTCTATTCCTAGGGGTTCCTATGCCTTTGACCTCCAGTTGGATTGGCCAGTGATTTGATCCTCCAAAGGGGAGGATACTTGTTGCCATTTGCATGTTGTTGAGCATAAGGTCCTCTGAGATGATGAATCTGTCTAACTTCGGTGTTACTAGAGACTCTCCTCCTCTTTTATTATTCCAAGTGAAGAGACCATTACTGGAAACAATGTCAACTAGCTTCATGGAATCCATGAAGGTTTGAAAGGCAAATGAGTCTTTATTTAGTGATCTGGTACCCCTTTTTTCTCTGAACGTTATTTGACCATGTTGAAATCACCACCCAAAATCCAGGGTATATCTCCAAATCTTGCTTTAAGATCCACCAGAGAATCTATAAATATGAGTTTGTCATCCATTCTATGAGGGCCATAAACATTCGTGACCAGATAGGTCTCCCTATTTCCCACAGGTTGAGTAACCGTTGATACATAATTTCTAGAAGCCTCAACATCTATTATCCCAATATTTTGGGAATTCCAAAGAGTAAGAATGCCACCTGCTGCATTTTCTGCCTTGAATTCTAAAAACTCAAACTGATTGAGCCATTTGATGTATAATTCTTTAATTTTCTGAATGGAACACTTAGTTTCATCGATAAAAATCATATCCAGAGCTTCTTGCTTCATTCTATTACTAATTAACATTTGCTTCCTTTTACTACCAAGCCCCCTTATATTCCAAGAAGTGAAATTCATCATTAAAGATTTGTGAAGGAGTAGTTGGTTAGGTCTTTCATCTTACCTGAATCTATCATTAGCTTTCCACATTCCATCACCAACTCATTCTTCTTTTTTCTGCCTCTTTTCTTACTTGGGCCTCTACGTGCTAATCTTGGTATGTCGTTCAAAGCTTTCACCCCTTCATTACGCTATTTTGCATTATTCCATTGCCTGACCCTCCTTGTATTCTAGGTTTTCCATATGTACAGCTGCTATAGTCTAGTGGACTCCTCTTGAGGTAATGAGTCTATGCCTACCATGGTTCCCTGTTTCAAGAACCCTTCCAACTCTAGGTTTTCTCTCTCAAAAATCTCCTGTAACCCATGGTCCTCCATTTCCATCTCACTATGGGTTATATCTTGGTCCATATCTAGTTCTGGATCACTCATCATAGCCTCTTTCTGTTTATTATCATCCTTTGTGTGCTCCTTGTCTTCCTCTTCGTCCTTCTCCCTCTGGACTTACCTCCATGCTCTCATATGCTTCTATTGTCTCTTCTTCTTCTTCAAGCACTTGGTTCCTATTCAAACTAACCTCACACCCTTCTGCTTGATGTTGTTTAAGTCCCTTTTTGCCCCCTTTCCTTTATGGTTCACTTTACAAAAGCTTTCTATATCTTTCATGGTGGTAGCTTTGTTCTTATTCTCTATTTTATTAAGAGGGCAATTTCTGAATAAGTGTCCATGCTCATGGCATTTGTGACATCTAAAAGGAATATGTTCATAATCCACTATTTGAACTCGTTCTTCATCATAAACCTCCAAAATAACCTCATCTGGTAGGGCTCCTAATAGATCCATTTCCACACAAATTTGTGTGAAGGAAGTGTATTTTCCCCTTCTGGTGGCTTCAGATGCTTTCACAAAATGTCTTAATTTATTTCCTATGGCTATTAATGACTCTACTTGCCAATAATCAAGAGGAAGGCAGTAAAGCCTTACCCAAACCGGAATTGAGGTAAATGTCTCCCGCTCCAGGACAAAGATCATCCTCCACGACCTCATGTAGAGGCCAGCAACCGCAAAGAAGTAAGGACCCCATTCAAACACTCTGTCTTTATCCTCAATATTTGTGAAGACCACAGTGAAGAAACCCTTTCACCGAAGATGTAGGTCAATGCTTCCTTTTGGTTTCCAATGATATTTAATCCATGTCTGTAATGCTTTTTCAGTGGGCCATACTCCCATGAATTTACAAATGATAGCATATGTTTGCATGTGGTCCCTGTGTGCCTATAGAGCAGGATCGTTTAGTACTACTCTAGGTCTGACTTCGGTTTTGGGTTTACATGGACCCTTCTGTGCCTTGGTTTTTTACCCATGTTCCTTGTCATCTTCCTCCTTGTCTTTTGTGCTATTATTCTCCTTTACTGTATTTCCCTCCTGCTCTTCTTCCATGCTTTCTTTCCCTACTTCAGCAGTACCTTTGACCTCTTCTATTGGCTTCTTACCTCTGTTGGCCACAACCTGCTTGTAGGAGGGAGTGGAGCTCCCTCCATTGCACCCTTCCATGGAGTTCAATGTCCGCTAGCGCCTGTAAACCCTCACACCCGCTGACCTCTCCTTCCCATTCGCATATACAGAATCGATTCCCAGCCTAGGTCATTTTATTTAATACTCTTGATATACAATTTTCGTCATTTTGAGTTCCAGATGAAAATTGGTGGCCCTCTGAAGTTTTATATTATTATAACTTTTTGATGATGTGGCATACTAACATGGAAGGTGACATGGAAACTAACATGGCTCATGAAGTCGTAGGTGGACTTGGTACGCTGATTAAGGAGATGATGTGTCTCATAGATATATGTAGAAATTCATTATAAGGAATGAGTTCACATGGTTGCTAATGTGACAAATGAGGTGGATAGATCTAATTTTAATTTTGTATTTATTTTATTTTATTTTTATTTTATTTATTCATAATTTATTTGATTTTCTTATGACTTAGCTAATTAGATAAAACTCATAACCTCATCGAGCTCACTCATTTACCCAATCTAGTGATTATTCTTGGTCACTATTCTTATTTTATTATTTTATTTTTTTATTTTACTCACCTCATTTTTATGATAACTCTCTTTTCCCTGATGTAATTATTTTTATTTTTTTATTTAATTTGATTCGAATGATTATTTTTATTTATTTATTTATTTGTTATATATACCATTTTTGTTTTTATTTATTTATTTATTTTGTTATATTTATTTCACCTCATCTCGTGATAACTCTCGAATGGCCAAAGTTCCGATAAAGGAAATTTATTACATTTTATTTTATAATTTCATAAATTTGGAAATGTGTGCATGGAAATCAAACTATATATTCATATTTACTTTGACAAAAACTATTATAATTACAAAATACAATATAAACCCTTCAAGCTTCCCCTTTATGATGCGTCTCGTATATTTTTCTTTTATTGAAATTAAGGTCCAATATTAACCCCGAATTTTGATGAACGGTGACTGAGCATCAACTTTGGGAAGCCATATCCATACTTGTAAAAGCCTAAATTAGGCACAAAATATATCATTGGAAAGCTAAAACTAAATAGAATAATTTGCAAAGGTTTAATATCGTCAAATAAATGAGGAAGATGCTCGACAAATCTCAGAAATATTTGTGTATGTTTTTTGTTTTATTTTTTTATAAAATTAATTAGTTTCATTCATTATTAATTTTATTTTGATATACATATATGGATTTAAGTGATATGGAAATATGTTTGAAAGATAAATATGAATGAATCAAAGTATCAATTAAAAAAAAAAAAAAAAAAAATTAATAGACAAAAAAGACATAATTCTTTCAATTTTTTCAACAAATTTATCTTCATAAACAAACTCTATATTTGCATATTTAGTTTAGAAATAGAAGGAGAAATATTATGTTCATGTTAATTAAAATTAGTTTATAAATTCAACCCTCGAGAAAGAACATGGTATAATTCTTAGATAGGGAAAAGGATTATGCTATCACAGTTGGTCCTTGAAAACATTTTGTACCCGAGACTTAGGCCATAATTGAGTTTTGTGCATTGTTGTCAAAGTTAGAAAAGTGGAAAAGAACCTTGAAATCTCTATTTTGTTATGAGTAATACTAATCATATTTAGGTATTGATGAAAGATACCATTCAATTTTGTTTTGTTACCTTTGCTCTCTTCCTTATATACAATTACATAATAGTAATAATGAACATAAATATTGTTTTGAAGTTTTTCGAAATATACATGTTGCAAAGGATATTAGGGCTAATTTTTTTTTGTTTAATATTGAGGATGTCATTGCACATGGTCTACAAAAATTTAATTCTCAACTTCATGGATATAACAATGTCGTCAATGAAATTAATTATATTCCTAAAATTATTTCAAATGATAATGAACTCGTTGTTTGCGATAAAGAGAATAGTGAATAATTAAAATTTGGAACTGAAATGTTAGCCCCTAGTAGTGATTATTATTTTAATAATTGAGAAACATTTGATTATATCTTTTCAAATAGTAATTTTTCATAACCTATTTGTTAATTTTAATTCATATGACAATGACTCGTTCATTTAGTAGTCCGTTCACATACAATTCATTCTTAGAAGATAAGGCAACTGTTATGAATCAAAGTAATTATGAATTATCCGTTAAGCATGTTTAATATGATAATGTAATAAACGATAATTCCAATGATAGCTTGAAAAATCACATGCATGTATTTTTGGATCATCTGGTAATACTTATATTTCTGAACAATCTTGTATTAAGGAAGAGAGAGGAATATTTTTTTATTAGTTTAATTAGCACTTCACCCTATTGTTATCTCAAGTATTCATGTTAGAAATTCCAAAGGGGAATCTGATGTAAAACATGAGATATATCCTAGTGCAAAAAAGGTTATAACAAATTATTAATGAAAATCAAAATGGTGCCTATTTTTCAGAGAAAACATTCATTCCCAAAAATGATTTTGAACTTACAAATCAAAATCCTAGTAAAATATAGTGATGATCTTGAAAACGCTTTGCAGATATGTACCATATTCAATTTCATCTAAAACTCAATTTTTCAATTGATACAAATAATTTATAATGACCTTGTAATGGTAATGTAATTTATGTAAATTTATTTTCAATAATTTTTAATTTATATTTTATATTTTATTAATTATTTCTAATGTATATATCAATGTAATATTTTATTTATTTAAGAGTTTATGTTGGTAGTTTTAAGGTTTCAATAGCAATGTTTTACTTTGAGAATTAGTGGATTAATATACATTATCTAAATCAACTAATTTTCTTCAAATGGATGGAAATTTGAAGTATGCGGTGAAATATGTAGACTAGAAGATCTATGAAGAAAGTAAATCATTGCAATTTCAAAAAATGATTATCTTTTTATTGCAATTTCAAGCAAGCCCTGCAAGCAGCGGTAGTCTGTGCCTGGTTTGAAATTTTTATGAGTATGTTATTATTAGTTTGAAGTTTTATAAGTATGTTATTATTAGTTTGCACTTCAAAGGCTTGATCCTTGCCTAGTTTGAAATATTTTTTTAACTAATTATAAGCATGTTATTAGTAGTTTGCACTTCAAAGGCTTGATCAATCTTTATTTGATAAAATTTTTGGGCCAAGTAATTAATCTTCTCTGGTACCAATAAAATTCAGAACACCCAATAACATTACATACCCTGTCATTACCCTCTCATTATACATTTGTAAGAGTTTGCAATGACTTTGTAAAGAGTGATTTAATGAACTGAAGAGGCCCATCAGTGCCTATGAGTGTGCTATTCATGGTCCATTCGCAGCCTTTGAAACAACTATCTATTAGTTCCAGTGTTCGAGACAGCTATATGTCTCCGATCTATATGATAATCATATATAATTGTTTCTATTTTAGGACTGAAAGACAAGCTTTTCTCAATCCTTATTATATACGATAGAGATTTCATTACTTCTGTATTCCTTAATGGAACATTTGTTTTTCATAGCACTAGGAAAACATGGGAGGTTTTTAATCCTTTATTGATTTAGAAAGGTGAAGCATATAAATCACAGTGAGTTTTAATTTCAAATTCGTTTTGAGAGGAGCATTCGTGGGTTGATTCCTCAACTCCTATGTGCATTACATTACGAATGAACCATAAAAACCATCTCCATATTACCACAAAAATCCCTCTCAATTTTACCATGAAAAATTCCAATTGCATGTTTATTTTTCATTAAATTATTAAAATTTTGTGTTCATTTAAAAAAAAAATTAACACACTCTTGAATAGAAAGATTCAAAGAACAAAAAAATACCGAGCCAAAATGCATGGATAAGACAATGCTTGAGAAACCGCCACTGGTTTGAGTTTCGAAGGCAAGTCGAAGTGTCTCTCCGTTTCGGATGCCCGGGTTAAAATATTGCACAAAACAATTTCCACTATGTGATTAGAAGAATAGATTTTGATCTACATACTCCTAGCAAATAAAACCACCTCAGATTAATCACATACCTGGAAAATTCTAGCAAAATATTCAACTACCTGATTAAATCCTAGTGCAAGTAAGAAACGCCTAAATTAGAAAAGATTGTCCATACCAACAATGCAATATAAATATATATAACCAAAGTTAATTATACGACTCCATAATAAATGTGATGTCCTGTAAGAATGTACGACGCCGCCTGAAATAATTGACTGCAAACCAGCCAATGGAAAAATTTACGAAGATTAAAAAAAAAACCTTATCAAAGATTAATAGAAAAACGAACGGCACCTAAATTAAGCACATCACCCACGGGCTTTATGGCAAACTATGTACCTTAAGGCTGCAACCCGACCATCACTTACTCAATCGAAAATAGCAAATAAAAAGCACATTGAGCGTGCTATGGACCCTTCAACTTGTCTTTAGAAAATAGAAATAGCTAAGATCAAAATCGTTGTTATGCCACCGCCTTAGATTTCATCCCTACTTTATTTGTTTCTTTGCATTTGACAACAAAATCAAATTGGTTTGCAAAACAATTCACACACAGTAAATAAAAAATAAAAGAGAAAGTGCAATCAAACCAAAACACCCTATACCATAAAAAACCCATAAACAAAAAGGAATCAACATGGCCATGCTGCTAAATGAAGAACCTCAAACAAGCCAAGCCAAGGCAAAACCACAATGTTGAAGATGCTGAGATGAAACCGGTGCAGTGCTTGTTTGCTTTTGGGAAGGGCTTTAAATAAGCTCACTTTCCAACTGTCACTAACTCCACATATTTAAATTAATCTAAATCTATTTGTGGGGCCGTATTTTTCCTTGCTGAAATCCAGATTAAATTTTTTATTAAATTATGTTGTTATTTACCAGAGAAAACATTTATGTCATGATTCACAAATTTTTACCAAGTTTAAATTTAGTTGTTCAAGATTAAATTTAAATTGTTGCACTAAGAGGATGAAAAGTTCACTCAATTTTGGTTTACTAACTCCACACATTTAAATTTGAAGCTTTTTGTGTGGCCGCTTTTTCCTTGGACCAAAATTTATATTAAATTATGTTGTGTGGCAGTAAGAAGTATTTAGCGAAGAAAACATTAATGCCATTCGATTTAGTGCATTATATGTTCCTTTGCCCAACCATGCCACAGTCGTTTATTAAAATACTATGAAGCCAAATTATGCCCTCGAATGTGCCAATATAATAACCACGACATTACACATGCATGCCCACAGAAGTGAAAAGAACCCACCAGTCTGCATGGATTACACCTGCAAGCCCAAGAAAGCCAAGAAAATTGATCCATTTGGGAGGGAGTGCTGGGAACCTTTGTCTTCTGTTTTGTCTTGAAACTCAGGCACTTGTTAAGTTTGATAGGCACCCACGTTAGCGGGTATAGTGTATTTGGTTACAGTAGTGGTTCAGACTCCATTGTTATTGCGTTTCCTTTGAGGTCAAGAGCTCGAGTCTCTGAGTCGATTATTGTATGATATATAGTAATGGCTCCTATTCCCAAAGGCCTGACAATGAAGCAAACTGCGAGGAAGTACTCCGGGGTGTATGCGATCGAGGTTTAGCAAAGAAATTTCATCGAAGGGGCTATGGAGTTTAATGTCCCTTCCATTTTTGTTCCTGTTAGTCACCTTGTGTTTTTTCTGTGAAGAGCTGTCATCTTGTTCTATTCTTAGCAGTTAGTTATTCAGTTTTTCCGCAAGGAGGAGATATTTAGTGGATGTCGACCATGTTTATTTTGACGGGCTCGCGCAACAACTTAGAGGTCTACAGTGGTTTCAAGTCGGAGTTGGGCGAAATAAAAGAAATAGCGGAGGAAGTGGGCGAGGCCGGTCTGTCGGAAGATGATCACAGTGATGAAAAGCTGTTGACACAGTTCGGCGAGTCTTTGCATTATGAGACAGATGAAGAAGAGAAGTACGATGCTAAAGTTGGAGAATATTTTCTCCTCGAACTGCGTCTTCCCCATAAAGGACAGCTCGGACGGCTTCTACCCCTCAAGAAACAGCTCGAGGAAGACCAGGTATAATAATTTCTTTTCTCCTTTTTTCCGAACATTGTGGCAATGAAAATTGTTCTGAGATTGTGGATTTTTTTTATTTAATATCTAAAAATTGTTCAGAGATTGTGGATTTTTGAATGTTAGGATTTTCGAAAAAAAATTAATGAATTTTTTTTTTTAAATTGTAGATTTTTGTTTTGAAAATACATAAATAAATTCAATCATCCTCGAAAATTTATAAAATGCTCCAATTATCCCAATTGTACATTTTAACATTCCAGAAAACCCTTACTAAACTTATGATTGCACTCTGCATCCGAAAATGATGTTTCATGCGTTCTTTTCTTTAGCATTTGAAATTACAAATAAATCTTAACCGACGAAAAACTGATATGATATGACGTGTTAGGAGGATGAGATCTTGCAAAGATGGAAAGAGCAACTCCTGGGCAGGTCAGCCTGAAAGTCTAGTATAGGACTCTTATCCAAATTATCTATATTGATAGAGATGCTAGCTTATTCACTGAAACAATAAATGTTGTACCAAAATTTGTTCATATTTGTACTGGTGTTGGTGTTGCTTACCTTCTCTTCTGTGGTGCAGGTGCAGATGAAAGGAGTCTCCATTTCTGCCACTCCTCCATTGTTGCCACTCCTGCCATTGCATGAATTTATCTAGTCTGCCACTCCCGCCATTGCATAAATTTATCTAGTCTACTAAAGATTACGAGTACATCTTCAGAACCATCTTTACGAGTACATCTTCAGAACCTTGGCGCAGGTTAGTTCATGCCTCCGGAGTCTGCTTAAGGAAAGCAGCTCGGGATGAAGGGAACAGGAACCATCGTAGGACCTCAAACACTACAAAGAATGCAGAAATTTTTTCATTGTAGCTACCCAAATAAGATAATAAGTGGTCCATGCAAATGTATTGCATGTCGGTCAGAAATAAAATGTGTTGACGTCTTGCAATATGGGAAAACATTGGTTAAATGGATCATTACGACGTATTAGTATGAAATCAATTGATATCCCGGCCGTAAGACCTCCAAAACAAAACTTTGGATAAAACAAACAAACCACAAAATGTTTTTTAAAACATTGGTTAAATGGAACGAAACGCCTGAATTAATATGAAATGGATTGACGATCCATCCCTATAGTCCCTGCTATACCAGAGGTAGGGACTTGTAATGATTATGCTTTCTCATATTTCTTGGTATATCGGGATTAATAATAGCATCAAATCTAATAATATTCCAGAATACCCAATATATGAAATTGCTTCACAATTTTTTTTATGAGCGATATTACCCATCTATGTATTCTTCCAATTCGTAATAGATTTTCAACTTAGTTTTAATGAAACACTTGAACTTCTTTCTAGAAATTTCATTCTCCAAGGGGTTTTGTTGTATAGTAATATTAATGCATTTTATAATGTAAATAATATAATAAATACTAACACGTTCCTATAGGATATGGTGCATGAAGTTGCTTCACATAGCTTTCAGCTAATATCTAATCCAACTACATTTTTCTTCCAATATTTTCAGGTATACCATAATGATTTTTATGATAACGTAATAATTTTATTAGAAGAATCATTTTGTGAAAAGATTTATTTAAAAAGGAAAACTATTTTCTTGCAAGTGTCATATAAAGGTATAGAATTTTAAAATTTATCTATTTATAGTTTATTATTGGTTAAATTACTATTTCTAATTTCTATTCTCTATATGTTTGTAGGTTTAAAGAAATATGATCGACTACACTGGAGGTTTCATTTTAAATCATTTTAATCATCAAAGTAGTTTAGAATAAAATCATAGAATAGGGTTATAAGTAGTGTAATTTTCAATTTGAATATATTTATACTTTCATTCTATTGAAATTTAATTTGAATATATTTATACTTTCATTCTATTGAAATTTGTAGCTATGGTTGGTATTCATAATATATTTGTATTCATAATATATTTTTCATATCTATGTAAATCATGTTCTTCATGCTCAAAACAATTTTTTTTTTGTATTTATCAAAAGAGAAAATGATTTTTTTTCTTTCACACCACAAGTAGTCCAAATTGTCCCTGTACCCTTCCAATAAGGTCAACTATTTTTATCACCCATTCATTCCATGGATTCATTATATATTACAGTCATTCATCCTCCTCTCCAACAGAACCTGAGCATCAAGCATAATATCTTCTAAGGCATACAAAGTAAGGAAGGGAGAAAAAATAAGGCCAAGGAGAAGATACATGTTAAGTCCAACTCTTGAAGGGTTCAAATATTTTATGTGGTATATTGCTTTATTTAAATATCAAACTGCTATAAACTAGAAGACCGAAAATCTATTAGTTATACCCGTGCAAGAAGATCGGAACATCTTTGTGAAAGAGGCTGCAATTCTGTCGATCATGTTTGTGAAAACAGGAAGAGACTTTATGAGTAATATCTATAGTAAAGGGATGAACTACTAATATTTATCATTGTGCATAAGGTCCACATCTTCTATGATACTTCTCTATGGAAAATGGAGTTGAATATTAAGTACTCTTTTGATTTAAATTAGATTGAGGAGGGATGACTTGGATAGTTGGTAGCAAGTGATTGAGGAGGGATGACTTGGATAGTTGGTAGATGCACTCGCTGGTTAGTTTTTCCATAGACTTAACTTTCATATCTCTTGTTGAATTGGTTCTCTAAGGAAATATTTGTTGGTTTTTTATCCTAGTTGGCTTTTTTTAGGGTGAGCTTTGTCTTCTTCTTATGCATTGTGATATCTTATTTTCTTCTATTTTTAATGGTTTAATTTCCAAAGCATAATTTCTTGATGAAGAATTTTTAAACACTAAAAGATGACATATAATCATCAAAAGTAATTTTTAGTGTTTAAAAATAAGTACTAGTCTACATTGTACTTGAAAAATCAAAACGGTACCAGAGGTTTGGTGAAATAATAAATTTGAAAATCACATCTAATTGAATATCTCTCTCAAGAAATAATTATTCAATCTCTATGTCCATCATTTCTAAGCAAATGCGTCCCACTTGAAAGGACAAAAACAAACTTGAAGGAGCCTGTAAAATCAAAGCATGGAAGAAGATAATTGATCTTGTCATAGAAGAACATGATTTTTTTCAATATGTCCAAGGAAAATTACCTCGACCAGATGAAGATGATGATGATGATATGAAAGAAAAGTTTAGGAAGCGTGAGTTCAAAGCCTTTAGAATTCTATTTGAATATAAGAACGACCATATACCATTTTTTTTAGAATTGGATACTTCAAAGGATGACTATGATACTCTCATTAATTTGTACTCAATCAACAACATTGGTCAAAATATATCTTTAAAGAATCAACTTTGTGATACAAAAAATTTAATGGATGAACCTGTGGCATCCTACTTCATGAGAATTGTTCAAATAAATGATTGACTACAAAGCATTAGTGAAGTTATTTCTAAATCTTAAATAATTACTACAACAACCAATGATCTACAAGAGTTATGGGATTCATTTGCAACCAACATTTGTGGTCAAAAGGATGCCCTAAGCTTTGAGGAATTATAGATGTCTTTCATTCAAGAGGAATCTAGACATATAGCCAAAGGAAATATGCATAGCCATGAGAAGGACAATCTCAAGATTTTATTGCAAGATCTAGAAGGAATAACGGGAAAAATAAATGTCAATAAAAATAGAAATGTAGGTAGAAGATCCAATTCAGAGAGAAAGAGAGACTTGTCAAATGTCCAATGTTTTGGATTTCACAAATATGGACATTCTAGAAATAATTGTCCTGAAGCATTTAATATTAAGATGAGAAAGAAAAATGATGATGCTGACTAACATCCTGATCCGAATAAATCCACGAATGATTCCTCCAAATATTTAGTAGTTGGTGATAAGGACTTATTTTAGTAGAATTACAGCAAGTAGCCTAGGAGCAAGGAGTTGAAGGGGTCCCTCACATAAAATAAGAAGTCATATAGATTGTTAGGTCCCTATACTACTATGTGTAGCCCCTTACTGTTATTGGTGCATCACCCTCATTATATATTTGTCCCCATGTATTCCCCATATTGTCATTATTGTGCCCCATATAAACCCACTATTGTTATTATTGTTCCCTTACAATATTATTGTTATGTAGGCTCTGATTATATTGTGACCCCTTAGGCTCCTATATATAGAAAGGAGGTATTGTCATTTGTATCATCCAAGAGTTGTTTATTTATGTAATTTAAAAGAGGTTTCTCCCTTGAAGAGGATAATTTCTAAGTCATTGATCTATCTATTTGTGACTTGGTTGCATAACATTTGGTATAAGAGCTTTGGATTCTAAGGTTTCACTGCTTCAAATAGGTCATCACAAATTTTTCACTATAAAGTTTTTTCTACGAAACTTCAAAAGCTGAAATTAAACCCATTTGATAGAAAATATTCATGAACATCATTTCCAAATTCCAAATCCTCTCTCTATATGTTTTCAGAGATATGATCTGAGGAAGTTTTGGTTTTCGCAGGTTCCCGAATTCCATCTCGAATAGGACATGTTGGGAAAATCATCATAGCATTCTCTTTTAACATCAGATTCAAAGTACGTAATAAGTGACATAAAGAGGATGAATTTTAGTTTCTTTGGTGGCATTTTGAGGGTAGAAGGTTGAACCAGTGACACATGGCTCTTTGTACAAGCTCACTATACTGAACAAGTCTATAATCAGGTCATCGTGGGAGAATGGGAATAACACTTTATTAAAGTAACCAATCTCGACCATACTTGCGGGGTTGAAAAGAGAACTCAGACGGATACCACAAAACGAAATTTCAGGCCATGGAGATATTAAATTACATAAATATAATAGATTCAATATTGAGATCCAACAAGGCAATAAAAAGGTGTGTATTTTTTAAAATTTTCTTACGTTTTGTTTCTAAAATTAGTTTGAAGTGATTCCAAGGGAACAATGAAGCAGAAATATCATTAATTGATGACTTGAAGAAAGAGGATGGAAATGCCTAGTAAGCAACCTGAAATATCTACTACAACACATGAAGAAGAGGAATAAATGCAACATGAAATATCAAAATTACGTGACCAACAACAACAAATTTTGCTCTCACAAAAAGTAAAGAAAGAGAAGATGGATGGTTTGAATATTTGCATGGAATCTAAGATAGAATGATTGGATATTGGTATGGAATCCAAGATGGAAGGTATAAAAAGGGATGTGAGAGTTTTGAATGACCATTTAAAAATAGACATGGAAGCAATGATGAATGTCAATATAGAGGGGTTGAAGGAAAGTTTGGAAAAGATTCTAGAAGAAAGGTGTCCCAGTGGTTACAAGGAAATCCATGAAAATCATGATGAAGACAAAAAAATATCAATTTTTATTTTAAAAACTCCAATGTGGGGTTTAACAACCACCACATTCCAAAGTTAGACATGAGGAATTTTGATGGAAAGGATCTGATAACTTGGATACTACAGATGGAGAAATATTTTGATCTACATGATGTTCAACACTCACAAAGAGGTACACATTGCATCTTTATATTTATAACCCAATCAGCTTCTATGGTATAGATTGATTTGTTCTCATAAACCACTTGTCACCTAGTCAATTTTTATGAAGGAAATGCTATAACATTATCAATATACAAATAGCAACACCTTCTTTATCCAATTGATAACTCTCAAACAAAATGGTTTAATGGCAGAGAACATTGAATACTTTCGAAAATTGAATATTAGGGTAAATGATATTCGAGAGGAGCATAGGATTAATGTCTTTATAGGGACATTAAAATATAACATCCAACACGAGGTTCGCCTTTGGGAACCTGATTCATTGGAGAAGGCATTCAAGGTGGTAACAAAGCATGAAAGGAAAATTATGGGAACTAGAATGTCTACTACTCACAACTATAAATATGGAAGTGTTGTTTCTCCTACTCTTCTAAAACCTACAAGGTTGATACCACAACAATTTGAGGAGAAAAGAGAAAAAGGGATTTGTTATAGTTGTGATAGAAAATACACTAAAGGTCATAAGTGTGCTAAGAAGAAATTATTGTACATAGATTATGAAGAGGAGGAAGAAAAGGAGCAAGAAACATCAAAAGAGGAGGATATACACCAGGAACCAACCCCAAATAAAGAAGCAATTATTTAATCATATCTTGTAATGAATTGGTAGGAATTACCATTCCTCAAACTGTCAAGATAGAAGGATATATCAAGAAGAAAAAGGTAATAGTGTTGATTGATTCAGGTAGTACCCATAATTTTATTTATTCTAGGATAGCCAAGGAATTGAATTGCTTCTTATATCAAGCACTAGAGTGTCAAGTCATGGTTTCAAATGGAGGAACTATAAATTTCTTTGGAAGGTGCCATAATATCAAGTTAACCATGGGGTAATATGTCTTGAACAGTCAAATGCTTTCCATTCTAATGGGTGGTGCTAATGTTGTACTATGAGTCTAATGGTTACAATCTTTGGGGACGATATCTTTCAATTTTCAAAAAAAAATTATGAAATTTTTTTGGGAAGGAAATGAAGTCGAATTAAGGGGTATCATAGGGAACGAGGAAATATAATTAGCTCTAATGGAATGAAAAAGGTTCTGAAGAAATAACAAGGGGGCGTAATTTCACAATTATCCTCACTAGAGGTTCAAACATCAAAATCATCTATTTCTCTAGATTTCCAAAAAGTCTTGGACAATCATTCCAATGTTTTTTACACTTGTAAAGGCCTCCCACCTATTCATGATCAATATCATGTGATTGACTCGATTCCAGGAAGTGTTCCTCCAAACATCAGGCCTTATAGATATCTATATGCCCAAAAGAGTGAAATTGAATGGATGGTTGTTGAAATGGTAGGGACTGGTATAATTCAACCTAGTCAAATTTCTTTCTCTTCTCCAGTAGTATTGGTGCACAAGAAGGATGGATCATGGCACATGTGTTTGAATTATAAGGAGTTAAGAAGCTCACTATGAAAGATAAATTTTCTATTCCTTTTATTAATGAATTGTTGGATGAATTACATGGAGAAATTTACTTCACCACGTTTGATCTTTGTTGAAGATACCATCAAATTAGTATGAAGAATGAATACATTCCAAAAAAAAGAATTCATAGCTCATGAGGGTCATTATGAATTTTGGGTCATGCTTTTTTCCTTACTAATGTGCACCTTCAACATTTCAAGGTTTTTTTAATTCCATTTTCAAACCCTTAGAAAATTTTTGTTATTATTTTCTGATGATATACTAATCGAAAACAAGTTTTCGAAGGATCATGTTCAACATGTTGAAAGGGTGCACAATCTATGAGTGTAAAAAAAAATATATGCAAAAACTTCCAAATGTTTCTTTGGAGTATAGGAGCCTTAATATTTGGGCCATATTTTATGTCATGAGGGTGTTAAGGTAGACCCTAACCAAGTTAAATCCATTAAGGAATGTAAAGTGCCCACAAACATAAACCATCTTGGAGGATTTCTTGGGTTGACAGGGTATTATCGCAAGTTTATTAAGAATTGTGGGATAACAACGTCACCTCTAACATCATTATTGAAGAAATATGCACTTTCTTGGAATCCAAAAGCAAGTAAGGCCTTTGAACATCTTAAAGAGGAAATGTGCCAAGCACCATTATTAGCTATGCCATAATTCACAAAAAACCTTTATTGTGGAATGTGTTGTCTTAGGAAATGGAATTGGTGTTGTTTTAATGCAAGAAGGAAAGTCATCCAATCAAAGGAAATTATTTACACAAACATATTTATGAGAAGGAAATGTTGGCAATACTACATGTAGTAAAGAAATGGCGACCTTACTTGATGGGAAGACACTTCAACGTAAAAAAGAAATCATGATAGTCTTAAATACATTTTTGAAAAAACATTATCTTCAGAAGAGCAAAATAATGTGTCACAAAGATGTTGGGTAATGACTTTGAAATAATGTACAAAAAAGGGAGGAAAAATATTGTTGTAGATTCACTCTCAAGAAAGGATGAGGATGTGGACGGATTTCTTTGTGACAATTCTATTATCCAACTATTTTGGATAACCAAAGCAAGGGATGAATGGAAGAATGATGAAGAAGTGTGGGTGCTTATTCAAAAGTTGCAGCAAGATCCTAGTATATTTGATACATTTAGCTAGAAAAATTATTCATTATAGTACACATATCGATTATATCTTTGTAATAATTCCCAACTCAAACAAAATATTATTTTGGAATTGTAAACCTATCCCTTTGGAGGGAACTCGGGATTTTTAAAAACTTAACATGGGGTCAAGAAGGAATTTTTTTTGGGAAGGCCATGAATTTGATGTTCGAAAGTTTGTCGCAGAATTTTTGGTTTAACAACAAAATAAATTTGAGACATAAAGACCATGGGTCTATTACAACTTTATCCATTCCAATTCAATGCTGGGAGGAGGTTTCAATGGATTTTAACATAGGTTTACAAAATTCTAAAGGAAAGAGTATCATCATGGTGGTAGTTGATAGACTTAGCAAGTATGCAATTTTTTTTCTATTATCTCATCCATTTAAATCTAGTACATGTGCTACTGCATTTATGGAAACAATTCGAAAGCCACATGGAAACCAAAAGATTATTGTAAGTGATAGAGATCCCATTTTCACTGGAAATATTTGGACAAAATTATTTTCTTATATGGGTACTTAATTAGCTCATAAATGATCTTATCATCCTTGACCTAATGGAAAAATGAAGATATTGAACAAATATTTGGAAGGATATCTTAATTTCTTTGTATATGATAAACAACCTCAATGAGCCAAGTGGTTACCTCTGGCTGAATGATGGTATAATGCTTCCTTCCATAAGATAGCAAAAATGACCCCATTTATGCAATTTTATGGATATCATCCACCATCCATTAGAGCATCATTAAGAGAAAATTCCACGGTTCAATTAGTGGAATATCACATCAAGCATCAACAACATGTTCTCCAAATTTCAAAGGATAACCTCACTTTGGCACGTAATCAAATGAAAAAACAGGTAGATCAACATCACAACGAAAGAACTTTTGATGTAGATGAGTGGGGATTTTTATGGCTACATCCATACAAAAAAATGTTCCTCAAGAAAGCTAGGAAGGATAATAAATTATCACCAAAGTACTATGGTCCTTACAAGGTGTTGCAAAAGATTGGTACTATGGCATACAAATTGGAGCTTCCTACATCTTCCCAAGTGCACCAAGTTTTCCATGTTTCATTGTTAAATAAGGTTATAGGTGACAAGCTCCGAGTTCAAACAATATTTCCAAAACTTGACAAGGAAGGAAAAGTCAAACTAGAACCTAAAGTAGTCACATAAATAAGTACCTAACATCTACGAAATTGATCAATTTCAAGATATCTCATCAAGTCAAAGAATTTACCAGCTGAATATTCCACATGCGAGAATGAGAATTCTATACATAAGCATCTAGAACTACTCAAGCATTGAGGACAACACTTTTTTGATGGATATGGGCATGTTAGGTCCATATACTACTAGTGTAGCCCTTTATTTTTATTAGTTCAATCCACTTATTGTATTTTTGTGCCCATGTAGTCCCCATATTATTATTGTGCCCCATAGAAGCCCACTATTGTTATTGTTGTTCCCTTAGAATATTATTTTTATGTAGGCTATGATTATATTGTGACCCCTTAGACCCCTATATATAACAAGGAGGTATTGTTATCTGAATCATCCGAGAATTGTTCATTTATGTAATGTAAATGAGGTTCCCCCCTTGAAGAGGATAATTTCTAAGTCATTGATCTATCTATTTGTGATATACTTGCATAACATAGATCCCTTGTCAAAAAAATTTCGTGAATCCTAGGAATTTAAAGTTCTTAGTAAGGAAGATCTAGGGTTTGTGTATAAAACCCTAGAGTTAGTTCGTGGATAAAACACTAGAGTAAAAGCTACTTCAATAATTCCATTGAAATGTGTAACCCTATCTCATGAAAGGAAGGAATTATGTCATTTGAGAGAAGGATTAGATCAAGAGGAAGTTCATTTTTTTCTCAGAAGATAGGTATTGTATATCTCTTTTATTTGATTGTTTCTACTTTACTATTAATTTGTCTATTGCCTTCGATTTATTTTCTTGGTTGTAATTTCTCTTCCATGGCCTCATAGTGAGGATTGAAGTTACATAGTAAAGGTTTAGATGACTTTGACAAGTAGCTGGAAGAAGTGCAAGAATGAAGAAAATAAAGAGGACTTTCCTAGAATCATCACTTATTGTATCATATGAGATCTAAATTTAGAAAGAGCGATTACATAAGAAAGATTGAAGTATGCTTTGATCAGGGTGTCTACAAGGTTTACCAATAGAAGGTTCTCCTAGTAAGAGGGAGAGGATCATGACAAGACATTTATCCCTAAAGTGAGGTACACTTCAATTATCATTATTTTTTAAGATTGCACCATCTTCATGGAAAGAGTTTTTTCCTCTATAATTGAGGAGGGAGAAGTGTGCATAAGAGCTACCTAAAGATTGTAAGTAGGAAATATCACTATACACTTTAGAGGGAGATGACCTCAAAGCTTGATATTATGGATTGTCACTAATAGATTATATACTGAAAGACAGTAGTGGAAAAGGAAGAAACTTGAAATACCACATGAGGAAATGTTTGAGTCTGAGAGGGAGCACCCAGTTTGGTTGTCTAGAAAAACATTGCGATCTAGTGAAGGGAACATAATAGTTTATGGTTAAGAAAATATGTGTTTCTCAACATGTTGTACCATCATGGTACAATTGTTCATGGATGAGAAGTGCATTTGCAGGCTTAGTTTATGAAGAGAGTGCTAAAGATAGAAAGAATGTGTTGCTTCACTTTGGGCTTCATTATAAGTTTCTTGGATATGTGTAAAGTAGTCATTTGTTGTGCTCAGTATGGAAGAGGTCAAGTGTATTGTAGGTTGATTGAAAAGATTATATGAAGTATGACTTATGAGGCTAATTATTGGATTCTTTTTTATGAGGTGCTCATGATGACCATGATGACACGTTGAAGCATGTATCACTACATTCAAGACACAGTGTTGATGGAAGTTGTGAAGCTCGAGTACATCTCCAGTGATAAATAGATAGTTGATATTCTTATGGTTCTTCTTTATAGAAGGAAGTTTATGTACTTTTAGGACAAGCTTGGGTTTGTGGATATTCCTTCTCTCATTGAGAGGAGAGATGATGAGAGTTCATTATGAATGGAAATTATCCCCTTTTGTTCATGACCTTGGTTGGAGAGTGGTTTTATATTCTTCTTGTGTCATTATGACCTTGGTTGGAGAATAGTTTGATAGAAGAAATTCTCCTCGTGTCACTTTAACCTTGGTTTAAAAAATGGTTTGGCAGAGGATATTATTCCAATTTTAGATAGATCGTGGTTGGAGAATATTCTTAGAGGTTGCTTGAATCTCTTTCTAGAGTGAGAAAAAGCCTCCAAGCATATTCTAAAATCTCCTTTTTGAGTGGCCTTGTTTATCATTGGTGAAGCAGATGGTGCTTCTCCTAGACTATGTCTATAGTTTCTTTATGGTGAAATGTGATTATGTTGATGCTAGTAATTCTCATATTGATGATGTTTCTTATCTAAATATTTATCTTTCCTTAGAGAATTTTTCAACTTCTGATCATCTTGATAGTCATTATGAATACCTCCCTAGCTAAGAGGGAGTTTTGAAGTTTGTAGCTATGGTCAATATTCATAATATGTTTTTGGTATTTATGTAAGCCTTGCTATTCTTGCTCAAAAGAAAAATTAAATTATTTTGTAAATATCAAAAGAAGAAACTAAATTTTTGTTTTAGCACGACAAGTAGTCCAAGTCGGCCCTCTACCCTTCAAGTCAGATCAACTATTCATGGCAACCATTTGATCCATGGATTTACTATATATTGAAGTCTTTTGTCCTTCTCTCCAACATATTCGACGTAAGCGTCAAACATAATATTTTCAAGGCATATAAAGCAAGAAAGGGATGATATCGAACATCAAGGAGAAGATAAAATTTATGTCAAATCTCTTGAAAGGGCCAAAAATTTTCTATGGTGTATATTTATATTGAAAGACCAAAACTATATGAACTAGGAGGTCAAACATTTGTGAGTTATCGTTATGCAAGAAAGCCAAAATGTCTATGTGAAATAGGTTGAAACTCTATGGATCACCTTTGTGAAAAGAGGTTGAGACATCGTGAGTAATCTCTATGGTAAAGGGTCAAACTACTAAGGTCTATCACTATGCATAAGGACAACATCTTATATGAAACTTCTCTATTAGAAAGGTATTCAAATTATTGACACTCTTATGATTACAATCACATTGAAGGGGGATGACTTGGACACTTGGTGGATTCTCTTGTTAGTTAGTATGTCCATAGATTTGAATTTTATATCTGTTATTGAATTTTTTCTTTAAGGAAAGATTGTTTTGGGTTTTAGCCCGAGTGGGTTTCCCATAGTAAAGTTTGTCTTTTTCTTATGCATTGTGATTTCTTCTTTTCTTCTATTGTTAATGATTGAATTCCTAAAGTATAATTTCTTTATTAATAAGTTGTAAATGCTAAAAGAATACACATAATCATCAAAATTAATTATTAGTGTTTAAAATTAATTACTTGTCTGCACCGTACTTGAAAAATCAACACATTCAGATAGTCAATTTATGTCAAGTAGGCGACACAACATCATCACAACATATTTAGGGAAGTTTACTTTTTCTTTCTTCTCCTAGATATTTTTCATCGTACCCGTGCTACATTCATTCAAAATTTTCATCCAAGTCCTATCTCTAACTTCTATAAGTTTTCTATAGTAAAAACATTGACATAATATGTCTAATATAATCGGGTTTTAAAGCATGAATCCACTATGAAAGAGAGTGAAAGGTAGAAAATTTTAATTTTATAGCTACACATCACTTCCATTTAATCTCTGGACATGTGGTTTAATTAATGGGGCTCTCATGTTTTTAAAACTGATAATTATTTAAGGATTTTAAAAAGTCACTCTTTTCTATTTTCATTGAATGAAAAACTTGAATAACATGATCTTAGGTAAAATTAATATGTCACAAACTTAATTTAATTGAAAGGATGCAGGTACATGCAAAACAATTAAACATATTCAAATATTTACAATTCAAACTATCCTTTACAATTTCTCACTGCCTTCCATTTTTGAACAAGTGATATGATGACACATTTTGTATTGAGGTCTTGTTTATTCAAGACTTATAATTCAATAATTTTATTTTATATTTTTAATTAACTTTTTTTATACTTTTTTATGCTCTTCCTTCTTCTTTTTTTATCTTTCCAATTTATTGTTATGATTCTTTTATTGGAAATTTGCAAGTTTTTATGTTCCTTTTGTTTGCATGAAATTTTGAAAAGGGGTTCTAACCCTCAACAAATAAAGGATAGCATATGGGTTGTTATTAAATTCATTTCTACAAATGAAAGTATCATACTTAATCATCAATACAATGATCTATTACTTCGCAATAAAAATTATATGCTTGTGGTAGAACTCCTTCATTAATATCAATATAACACTAGCACATTTATGCTTTAGGTTACTTATAAGTTTGTTCTTCCTTCCCCCATTCATCTCACATTAAAATAAGTTTATATTTAGAATAATTTATGGAAGGAAGATCTTGAGCTAAAATTTGGAAGTAAGTGAACTACCAAGAAAGTCTAAATAACTCTTGCATCACCCCACTTCCTTTGGCCTAACTTTCAAATAAAAGGAAATTTAAAATATTTTTAGAAATGTGATATAAAAATCTAATAAAATTAAGTTGGAAGCACCATATGGTTTGGGAAGTACAACTAAAGCTTTTAGGTCTATGGACACTTGATAATATTGGGGCCATACTTGTATAATACCAAGGAACCTTAATCGGAGCTATGGACGCTCGTGGGTAGAGAAGAAATACTAGGTCAAAAGAGATGAGGAACACACATAGGAAATTGTATACTCAACCAAAGTGAATGCCCCATGTCATGCCTTATGTCGGTCTTTTGTATATTGAATGACAACAAAAATTACCATAAATTCGCCTGAAGAAATGATTTATTAGTCACCTGATGTTCATGATTAGTGAGAATATCTATTATATTCATAAACATAAGGTGATACTCATAAATAAATAAATGTATGTTTATAGTGATTACACTTATTATTAATATTGTATGTGAATAATTCTTTTAGTTAATTTCAAAGAGAGATAACTACTATTCCCATATGAAAATTTCCTTTGTTTTCATTTGGTTTTGTTTGTTTTTTTGATTAATTATTTATGTTTCATAATTTCCCACTTTTTAGGCTTCCATAATCTTATTCTCCTCAAGAGGTTTTTGGTGATATAAATTTTTCCTCATTTCACGTTCTAGATGAAAATTCATAGCGCTCTAAAGTTTTGCATTATTGTTATGTTTTGATGACATGACATGATCATACGACAATTGATGTGGAAAATAACAGGGATGATGAAGTGGTGGGTTGACTTGGCATGTTGACTAAGAAGATGATGTGTCCCTTAGATCCACATGGAAATTAATCATAAGGAATGAGATGCCACATCTTGTTATGTGGGGAATGATGTTAATTGATCACATCTTTATTTTTATTTTATTTTATTCTATTTGATTTTATTATGATGCTTAATTGGATTCTACTTTCTAGGTCAAGTTTCACCTCATCAAGCTCACTCATTTAGCCAATCTAGTGATATTTTGTTTTCATTATTTGTTTTCTTTACCTCAATCAAATTATACATGGCTTAGTTGGGAACATGAATCACTTGGAAATGAATTCTCACATGGCTTATGACTCACTTGGGAATTGTCTTACTTGGGGACATGTGTTACTTGGGAAATGAATGATCACATGGATTATGAATCACGTGGGAAATGACATGATTCACTTGGGAAATGAATGATAAATCATTGTTCCCACTTGGGAAATGAATGATCACATGAATTATGACTCACTTGGGAACTGACATGAGTCACTTTCAAAATGAGTGTTAAATAATCTGATCGGGTACCTGATGGTTGGGCTTCCGATATGTGTTATACTGAATTTATACCTATCGATAAGTACATATTCCCTAAGTCAGTAGTTACACTTATGAAAACTAAATTAAAGTTTTTTAACATTTTCCTACAATAAACAAATAAGATATATGAACCTACTTGTGATCCTTCACTTCCTTTGATCTCCTTTGAGTTGCTCCTGTCCCTCTCGCTCAAACTGAATTCGCTCATTTGGTACCTCCGAATAGAAACAAAAGACGACAATAATCAAGGCATATGATATATTTATTGTAAACAAATGGAATCAACAATATCATCATAGATGTAGAAAAAAGTGTTGGAAAAGGAACATACAACTTTATTGATTTATAGAACGAGACGTTACACCCAATGTTGTTCGATGTCGTGTCACTCATCCAACTTAGTCCAAACCCTCGTCACACTAATAGAAACATAAATGCTACAACATAACATTACTTAACAATGATTTCAAGTCTCTAAAGCAATGATATTTCTTTATAATATCCAAGCTCCTTTGGCTCTATGATGCGAGGTCAATTTGTAGATGATTGCAAGTGGTTTTGTCATTAATATGGTATTGAATGGTTTTCCATAATTGAATGATTAGTTTCCATGTTCAAAAGCATGAGAGGGTAGAGGATTAGATGATCCAAGGCTATCCTATGTCGATCTCATCTTGATAGGATAGGAGCTTGATTCCTTCTAGAATGGTCTAGAATCAAGGGATAATCCCAGAATCCTATGCCAATTTCACTCATCCTCGCCCAGTGCAAGCTTAAGTGGGGCTAAGTGCTATGTATCCCAGGTCTGAATGGGCCTACGTACTATGTAAAGAAGTTTCCACAGACCAAGGTTGCATTGGTTTCCGAAGGAGGCATTTCAGCAGGGTTTCAAACTAGGAGGCTTTTATGGATGAAAGCAGTCAATGAAGTGCCATGTCTAGGGCATGTAGCAATTAAATTAGGGTGTGATAGACCCTATTTACATTGATCTGACAATTGGGAGTGATGTGCCCAAATAGACCTGTAACAGCTGCCTCCTAAAGCATGAAGTCAAAAATGATAATGTTGAGTGATATGCTTTATGATGTGATGACGAGGATCTAAAGCAGGTGGTGACCTGCATCAATTACAATACATAATATCATGATATATTTGAATTTTTCATGAATTTCTGAGGGAACGCATACCCATGCTTATCATATAAACTTTACTTACATGTACATAAATTAGATACTCATCTACAAATATAGATCCACGATAAGATGACCATTTGTGTAAAGCCATCATACAGATGATTTAGTACTCTCTTGAAATCACAGCCCAAATGAATGAAAATAGTTTTGGGGTCTTCTATATCGTCCAAACATTTCCTCAAGTACGAGTCTAACCATGTGAAAATGTGATTTGAAGTTGAACATGGGAAGACATCGTCTAATTACGAATCAATGATGTGAGCTATTAACATACGTGAGATAAATTACCAATAATAACAATGATTCTCAATGTACTATAGTACATTCTACATGGTGTGAATAGATGTTTTGGTGTCAAACACCATACAAAGTCTTTCAGTGGAAGGCCTTTGATGTCAACCTGTTGCTGGAAGCGAGAAACTTGCCATTGATGTATGAAAGCCTCAAGGTAATGGAAGGGTGTTTCTAAGTCAACTTCCTCAATAATGTGTTGATGTCGACAAGAAGTGACTCATTTAAGGAGCACCTTGATGTATCCCCCATCAACGAAACGAAGCAAGTGTAATGATTTTGAAGACAAAATGTGGCTGATGACACAATGTTCAGGAATGGCAATCATGAAAATGAAGGTTTATGAGTATTACAAAGGATGAAGTTTATTGTGTGACCTATCTTGAACATGCCAGCGACACTGAATGAATTGGAAGCATTGACCTAAAACCAAGGTGATGGATGGTGTGATAGACCATAAGTGTGATAAACATCAAGTAGATAACCCAACCCAAATAGTGACAGAGATGAAGCGAAAGTGTCATGTTCAAGAGAGACTTGTTACCAGAAAGTGTTTTATCCATTTTCCCATTTTCCCCAGTCACTGTTGACCAGTACCTCTTTATTCTTTAACAAGCTTGACGAGGATAACATATTCTTGAAGTATAATTCCACCCTTGAGGTGAATCCATCTGTATGTGATGTTTTAATGAGTCTAGCAAAAGTGAAATTTGGTCTTGTCATGATGGACAAGTTTGTCGCTATTTGATGATTTAACGAATTTAATGACAATGAGAAATCGGTCCTTTTAATGTTTAGAGGGTTTGAAATGGGACAAAAAGAAAAGTCCACAAGTTCTTTTTCATAAATTTGTCTCTTAAGTTCAAAAAAGTGTAAAATAATACAAGAGAGAACCTATTAACCATGTTAGATCAACATATTCCTTTTTCATAAGTAATCTATCTCAGTCTAGAAAATGGTTAAACTTATATTGAGTAGATGTCATTTCCAATTTGTTTACAAGATGAAAAAGACAAGCATCCGAAAATATTTTCATATTTTGAGCGTCCGAAAAGAGCTGAAACAGGACTCTAGGGGGGTTCCTTTTTCGATTTTTAACAGAGATAAAAAAAGAGATAAAAGTATGCTTTGTGGTAAAAAGCACATTTTACAACCATGAACGTCAAATTCACTATGTCAGTTGTAAACCTGCTCAAAGAACCACCAAATGGATAAAACATACTTGTTTCATTGGTAAAAATAGGTAAAAGCTATAGTTTATTCATTTATTGAACATGAAATAACCATAAAACAAGAATTTACCAAGTCATTTTACCATTTCACATTTACCATTCAGTTTTGTGCTCAGAACCAGTTTTTACATCAATATTCAGTAGCTGATTGCAGAAGATTTTGTGGATCATTCTTCATGCCATCAGGACCAGGTAGGATATCTACCTCTTATCATTCATTTAACGTTATTCTTTTTCAATTTTATGACATTTATTTAGGGTTTTGCGGTCCCTAGGGTAAATATACCATGCCCTAGGATCAGTACACACTCATGCATCGAAAAATGCACTGCATAGTAGTCAAATAAAAGGGAACCTGCTCTGTAGGCATTGTCTATAGACCATGCATGTGTTGGGTGCAATTTAGAGTTTTGATTCATCATCCTTACCCAAAATATCTTTAGTCTTTTACGTGAAATGGATCCTAACTAAGCCTATGGTGTGATTTCAAACTTTGATCAGATTAGAATGGTTATCACATGGCGTGAAAGAGAACATGAAGAATAGGATATGGTTGCCCTAAATGATCCTAGTACTATTAAGGCCCTTAGAGATTATGGGTTACTCAAATATTTTAGGTTATCCAGGATGAGGCAACAATTAAAAATATTGCAGTTCTTGGTTCATTCATGGGATCCAAAGGAACATGTTTTTCACATCAGGGACAAAGTTCTCCCTATATTGATCGATGATATTTACTTTCTCATAGGATTGTCGAGACGTGTTGCCCCCATTTCTCTTTCAGGTTCTACCCATGGGGGTGAATCAGTGAGGGACTACATTTAACAATTTTGAAAGCAAATATGGAAAGCTAAACATTAGGGATGTTTGAGATTTTCCCTTGAAAACAATCCTCTTTACTATCATAAAGTTGGAAGGTAGCATGAAACTCCATGTCATGAATAGATCATACATGTAGTATGTGCTCGAGTGTCTTGAGCCAACTTTGTTCAACTGGTGCAAGGAAGTTCTTTCTTTGATTAAAGAGCAGTTGACTAAAGTAAAAAGCAATAAGATGAAAAATTTCATCTATGGATCTATCTTGATCACTTTTAATTTGGAGACAGTTCCATTGATGTAACCTCAACATGTGACACTGAGTTTAGCTGGTCCTAGAGATCCACAGATGCAGAGATGGGTATAGTTGATGGCTAGACATGCTCGTCATTCATCAATCTCATTTTCTACCACATTCTTCAGTTAGCTTTGTCGACAACATATTGTCATTGAAGAGAATCCATATGCAGGGATGGATTTTTGTGGAGATCCAAATTTGAGATTACCAGTGGGTGCTCAATGGGGTCCTATAGGTAAATTGTTTTGACCATGTATTTTTTATTTTTTGGGTTTTTACATGATTTTGTGTTTTTTGATGTTTCCAAGACTAAACTAAAAATGTTTTCATGTATACAGATGTTGGCACTATTCCACCAATGGGTCATCAATAGGAGGCGGGTGAACCAGTGGGGAGAAATTTCAGAAGAGAATTTCTCCACGATTTAAATTTGATCGAGACATTGGTAGAGTTGCAAGATCATATGGATGGGTTAGCCCTCGATACACCGAATGCTTAGATTGAGGAGTTATTGATGAGACTACAATGCCATACTATTGGTGTACCTAGTCGTTGGATGAGGCTATTGTGCATGCTAGCTCAAGCAGTGACCTATTATCATGAGCATCATTAGATCTACTTAGGATGATTTACTCTATGCATTTTGAGGTTTTGAGGTCAGATTACCAACATGTCTTGGACATGAATTTTTGTAAAAACTTTTAATATCTATCTATTTTACTTTCAGTGTTTTCAACCGGTTATGTGTAATCCTATTCAATTGTTGATGTGAATTGAAAATTTACTCTTTACATATGCTGCAAATGTCTATTTAACATGTAATTCTCCAAAGAATCAGTTAATGTGTTAAAGTTCCGGGAAATGTGTTGATATTGAATTTAAGCAAAATGTCTTTCCAAGAGATGAACTCTAAGGAGTATATGATGAATAGTTGGATTTTAGATGGTATGAACATTTGTAAGTTGTAGTACGACAAGTTATGAGTCTAGGCTAATGATGATTCAGTGAATTACAAGTGAAATGGCATCAGAGAGGAGTTCAATCAATGCACTATACTCAGCAATATTGTTTGTATAATGACCAATACAAGTCCCTTTAAAACTCACTAACTCACCACTTGGAGTGAATATGGCCCATAGCTGCACAAGATAGGTTTTGCGTACTACAACTAGCACCATCAGCATAACCAACAAATGGTTCCAAAGACTCTGACATCTACAACAATTGCAAAGCAGTTTACTAACCACATAAAAAATCTAAAGGTCACACTGTGATACACACACGCAATCAAAGGATATATACAGTGTCTTTACTACGCACAATCAAGCATAGTAATGATTAATATACAACCCCTTTCGGGGTTGCGACAATGGAATTCCATCATAATCAAACAACATGTAGGCACCTTTTGCCAAAACACGCTTGAAAATCTAGTGGCCCATCCATAGTGGTTCAAATTTTCCTGCTCCTAATTTATCAACTTCCTGATCATAAAGCAAAACTAGGTCTCCTTCTGAGAATATGTGAGGCTTGACATCACGGTCATATTATGCCTTAATTCATTTCTTATGTCCTTGATTGGCCAATGCAGCCTCACAACATGTTTCATTTAGACGGATGAGTTGTAAGAAATGTGCTTCGTCATGAGAAGTGTGAGGTAATGAGTCAATTGCAAGTTTTATTAATGAAATATCAAGTTGTATTAGCAATATCGCCTCAAGACCACACACCAATTGGAAAGGTGCGAATCTAGTAGAGTTTCTTATCGAGGTTCGGTAAGCCCACAAAGCTGAGTACAGGATCAAATTCCAGTTCCGTTTGTGAACTCCTATCATTCGTTGAAGCATTAACTTAAGGATTTTGTTGATGTCTTCAACTTGTCCATTAGCCTATGGATAATAAGGAGTAGAACTATCATGTGAGAGTCCTAACTTGGTAGTTAATTTAGTCATCATGTGATTGTGAAAATGTGAACCAAGATCTGTAACTATTGCTTGTGGTACACCAAACCATGAAACCACATGGTTGAAGAGAAAAAGTGCAACTGTCTCACCATTGTTGTTTAATGTAGGCATCACCTCCACCCATTTTGTAAAATAGTGAATGGTAAAAATAATATACCCATGCACCCTAGCCGAGTGAGGGTTACATGTCATGAAATCAATGCCCCATTTTGCAAATGGTCCAACAACGATGATAGGAGGTAGTGGAGAAGGTGGTAGTCGAGTCTTACGGTCAAAAATCTGGTGTGCATAACAACTTCTGACTGCAGTAATGCAATTGTTAAATATGGTAAGCCAGAAGTAACCAACACAGAAAATTTTTTATGCGGTAACATAACCAGATAAATGTCCACCACAAGCACTAGAATGGCAATCATTTAAAACTTTCTCAACTTCCGCATGTGTGAGGCACCTATGAAGAATGGTATCGATACCATGATGGTAAAGTGTGCCACTAATGATAAGATAATCTTTGCCTTGATATCGAATACGTTGTTGTTACAAGCGAGAGGAATTAGATCAAAAAGTTTGGATTTGGAGATAGATCAGTATATCTCCATACCAAGTATTAGATGACAAGATCAGAAATAGAGACACATCTGGAATTAATGGTTATGTTGTTTAGTCGATGGTGGTAGAGGGAATGATGCAAAGAAGCTCGATAGAAACTAGATATTTCTTTGAGTTGGATTTGATGAATTCCAAATCAAATTCCTGCAAAATGATGATCCATTTTGAATATTTCCCCGAGAAATTGACGTGACAATATATATGTGATGGGGTTGCAATCTGAAATGACAATGGTCTTTCAGAGTAGGATATAATGATGAATCTTTGTACATCTTGAAGGGAGGCCAAATCTAGCTTCTCTATGTAACAATACTTAACTTCTGTATCATTTATATTACGACTCAAATAATAGATTAGATGTTCAATCATATCTTCTTCTTGGACTAAAACCATAGAAATGGTTGTATTTGCAACAACGAGATGTAGGAAATAGTCATTCTGATAATTAGGGGAATACATTAATGACACTTGGATCAGGGTATGTTTGAGACCATCAAAGGAAGCTTGCGCAACCTAGTCCCAATGGAATGGAATTCCCTTTTTCAAAAGATGAGTAGGAAATAGTGTACATAAGCGCTACATCAAGATTTTGAGGAGGGAATACCACTATATATTTTAGAGGGAGATAACCTCTAAGTTTGATATTATAGATTTTCATTGATAGATTATATACTAAAAGACAGTAGTGGAAAAGGGAGAAACCTAAAATACCATATGAGGAAATGTTCGAGTCTGAGAGGCAACACCTAGTTTGGGTGTCTAGAATAAAATTGTGATCTAGTGAAGGGAACATAATAGTTTATGGTTTAGAAAAGATGTGTTTCTCAACATTTTGTACCATCATGCTATAATTGTTCATGGAGGAGAAGCAGATCTGCAGACTTAGTTTATGAAGAGAGTGTTGAAGATAGAAAGAATTTGTTGCTTCATTTTGGGCTCCATTATAAGTTTCTTGGATCAGTGTAAAGTAGTCATCTATCCCACTCAATATGGAAGAGGTCAAGTGTATTGTAGTTGGATTGACAATATTACATAAAATATGACTTATGAGGCTATTTACTGGATTATTTTTGACGAGATGCTCGCGATGACCATGATGACACATTGAAGCATGTACCACTACATTTAAGACATGGTGTTGATGGAAGGTGTGAAGCTCAAGTACATCTCCAGTGATAAATAGATAGTTGATATCCTTATGATGCCTCTTTATATAAGGATGTTTATGTACTTTCGAGACAACCTTGGGTTTGTGGATATTCCTTCTCTCATTGAGAGGAGATATGATGAGAGTTCATTATGAATGGAAATTCTCCCCTTTTCTTCATGACCACGGTTGTAGACTGGTTTTATATTCTCCTTCTGTCATTATGACCTTGGGTGGACAATAATTTGATAGAAGAAATTATCCTCGTATCACTTTAATCTTGGTTTAAAGAATGGTCTGGTAGAGGATATTATTCCAATGTCAGTTATACTATGGTTGGAGAATATTCCTAGAGGCTGCTCGAATCTCTTACTAGAGTGAGAAAAAGCCTCCAAGCGTCATTCTCAGATCTCCTTTTTGAGTGGCCTTCTTTATCATTGATGAAGCATATGGTGTTTCTCCTAGACTATGTCTATAGTTTTTTTATGGTGAAATGTGATAATGTTGATGCTAGTAACTATGATATTGATGATGTTGCTTATCTAAATATTGATCTTTCCTTAGAGAATTTTTCAACTTGTGATCATCTTGATAGTGATAGTGAATACCTCCCTAACTAAGAGGGAGTTTTGAAGTTTGTAGCTACAGTCAATATTCATAATATATTTTTGGTATTTATGTAATACATGTTATTCTGATCAAAAGAAAAATTAAATTATTTTTGTAAATATCAAAAGAAAAAACTAATTTGTTTTAGCACAACAAGTAGTCCAAGTCGGCCCTCTACCCTTCAAGTCAGATCAATTATTTGTGGCAACCATTCGATCCATGGATTTACTATATATTGAAGTCGTTTGTCCTCCTCTCCAACATATTCGACATAAGCATCAAGCATGATATCTTCAAGGCATATAAAGCAAGAAAGGGATGAGATTGAAGGTCAAGCATAAGATAAAATTTATGTCAAATCTCTTGAAAGGGTCAAACATTTTCTTTGGTATATATTTATACTGAAACACTGAGACTATGTGAACTAGGAGGTCAAAAATTTGTGAGTTATCCTTATGCAAGAAATCCAAAATGTCTATGTGAAATAGGTTGAAACTCTATGTATCACCTTTATGAAAATAGGTCAATACTTTTTGAGTAATCTCTATGGTAAAGGGTCAAACTACTGAGGTCTATCACTATGCGTAAGGATCACATCTTCTATGAAACTTCTCTATTGAAAAGGTGTCCAAACTATTAACACTCTTGTGATTACAATCACATTGAGGAGGGATGACTCGGACACTTGGTGGATTCTCTTGTTAGTTAGTATGTCCATAGCTTTGACTTTGATATCTCTTATTGAATTCATTCTCTAAGGGAAGATTTTTTTGGGTTTTAGCACAAATGGGTTTTCCCATAGTAAAATTTGTCTTTTTCTTGTGCATTCCGGTCTCTTCTTTTCTTCTATTGTTAATGGTTGAATTTCCAATGTATAATTTGTTTATTAATAAGTTGTAAATGCTAAAAGAATACATATAATCATCAAAAGTAATTATTAGTGTTTAGAATTAAGTACTTATTTGCACCGTACTTGAAAAATCAACACGTTTAGATATTGAAGTTATGTCAAGTAGGTGACACAACATCATCAGCACATATTCAGGGAAGTTCACTTTTTCTTTCTTCTCCTAGATATTTTTCATCGTACCCATGCTTCATTCATTAAAAATTTTCATTCAAGTCCTATCTCTAACTTCTTTAAGTTTTCTATAGTAAAAACATTGACATAAGATGTCTAATATAATCGGGTTTTAAAGCATGAATCCACTATGAAAGAGAGTAAAAGGTAGAAATTTTTAATTTTATAGTTACACATCACATTCCATTTAATTTGTGGACATGCAGCTTACTTAATGGGGCTCTCATGTTTTTAAAATTGATAATTATTTAAGGATTTTATAAACTCACACTTTTTTATTTTCCTTGAATAACACGATCTTAGGTAAAATTAATATGTAACAATCTTAATTTAATTGAAAGGACATAGTTACATCCAAAAGAGTTAAACATATTCAAACTTTTACAATTAAAACTACCCTTTACAATTTCTCCCTACCTTCCATTTTTGAACAAATGATATGATGACACATTTTTTATTGAGATCTTGTTTATTCAAGACTTATAATTCAATAATTTTATTTTATATTTTTTATTAATTTTTTTTATACTTTTCTATGCTCTTCCTTCTTCTTCTCTTTTTCTCTTTCAAATTTATTGTTATGATTCTATTATTGGAAATTTTCAAGTTTTTATGTTCCTTTTGTTTGAATGAAATTTTGAAAAGGGGTTCTAACCCTCAACGAATAAATGATAGAATATCGGTTATTATTAAATTCATTTCTACAAATGAAAGTATCACTCTTAATCATCCTTATAATGATCTATTACTTCCCAATAAAAATTATATACTTGTGGTAGAACTCCTTCATTAATATCAATTCATATCTATAACACTAGCACATTTATGCTTTAGGTTACTTACAAGCTTGTTCTTCTTTCCCACATTCATCTCACATTGGAATAAGTTTATCTTTAGAATAATTTATCGAAGGAATATCTTAAGCTAAAATTTGGAAGTGAGCTACCAAGAAAATCTAAATAACTGTTGTATCACACAAATTCCTTTTGCCTAGCTATCAAATAAAAGGAAATTTAAAATATTTTCATAAATGTGATATAAAAATATAATAAAAGGAAGTTGGAAGCACCATATGGTTTGGGAATTACAACTAAACTTGTTAATCCTATGGACACTCGATAATAGTGGGGCCATACTTCTATAATACCAAGCAAACTTAGTCGTGGCTCTGGACACTCGTGTGTGGAGAAGTAATACTAGGGCAAGAGAGATGAGGAACACACATAGGAAATTGTATACTCAACCAAAGTGAATGCCCCATGTAATGCTTTATGTGAGTCTTTTGTATATTGAAGGAAAAAAAAATTAACATCATAAATTGGCCTAAAGAAATGACTTATTAGTCACCTGATGTTCGTGATTAGTGAGAATATCTATTATATTCATAAACATAAGGCTATATTCATAAATAAATAAATGTATATTTATAGTGATTACACTTATTATTAATATTGTATGTGAGTAATTATTTTGGTTAATTTCAGGGAGAGATAACTTCTAATTCCCAGATGAAAATTTCCTTTTGTTTTTATTTGGTTTTGTCTACTTTTATGCTTAGTTCTTTATGTTTCATAATTTCCCACTTTTTAGGCTTCCATAATTTTTTCTACTCAAGAGATTTTTGGTGAAATAAATTTTTCCTCATTTCAAGTTCTAGATGAAAATTCACGGCACTTTAAAGTTTTACATTATTGCCATATTTTGATGAAATGACATGATCATATGACAGTCGATGTGGAAACTAACATGGATGATGAAGTGGCGGGTTGACTTGGCATGTTGACTAATAAGATGATGTGTCCCTTAGATGCACATGGAAATTAATCATAAGGAATGAGATGATACATCTGGTTATGTGGGGAATGATGTTAATTGATGACATTTTTCATTTTTATTTTATTTTATTCTATTTGATTTTATTATGATGCTTAATTGGATTATACTTTCTAGGTCATGTTTCACCTCATCAAGCTCACTCGTTTAGCCAAACTAGTGATATTTTGTTTTCATTTATTTGTTTCATTTATCTCAATCAAATCATACATGGCTTAGTTGGGAATAGGAATCAGATGGAAATGAATGATCACATGGCTTATGAGTCATGACTCACTTTGGAATTGGCTTACTTAGTAACATATATCTCACTTGGGAAATGAATGATCACATGGATTATGACTCACCTGGGAAATGACATGATTCACTTTAGAAATGAATGATAAATCATTGTTCCCACTTGGGAAATGAATGATCACATTACTTATGGCTCACTTGGGAAATTACATGAGTCACTTTGGAAATGAATGTTACATAATATGATCGGATACCTGATGGTTGGGCTTACGATATGTGTTATACTGAATTTATACCTGGGGATATGTACATATTCCTTAAGTGGGTCGTTACACTTAGAAAAACTGAAGTAAAGATGTTTAACCATTTCCTACAATAAACAAACAAGATAAAGGAACCTACCTGTGATCCTTCACTTCCTTTGATCTCATTAGAGTTGCTCCCGTGCCTCCCGCTCAAACTGAATTCGCTCAATTGGTACCTGCCAACAGAAACAGATGATGGAAACAATCAAAGAATATGATCTATTTATTGTAAAGAAATGGAATTGAAAACATTTGAATATACATTCATCATAGATGTAGAAAAAAGTATTGGAAGAGGAACATATAACTTTATTGTTTGATAGAAGAAGAAGTTGCATCCAATGTGGTTCAATCTCATGTCACTCATCCAGATTAGTCCAAACCCTCATCACACCAGTAGAAACATCAATCCAGCAGCATAACATTACTTGACAATGATTTCAAGTCTCTAAACCAATGGTATTTCTCTATAATATCCAAGCTCCTTTGGCTCTATGATGGGAGTTAAATTTACAGATGAATGCAAGTGGTTTTGTCATTAATATGGCATTGAATGGTTTTCCATAATTGGATGATTAGTTTCCATGTTCAAAGGGATGAGAGGATAGAGGGTTAGATGATCCAAGCCTATCCTAAGTTGAGCTCATATTGATAGGATAGGAGCTGGGTTCCATCTATAATTCTCTAGAATCAAGGAATATTCCCAGAATCCTATGCCAATTTCGCTCACCCTTGCCTAGTGTAGGTTTAAGTGGGCCTAAGTGCTATACATCCTAGATCTGAATGGGCCTACCTTCTATGCAGAGTAGTTGCCTCTGACCACGGCTACGTTGGTGTTCCAAGGAGGCATTTCTACACAGTTTCAAACTAGGAAAATTTTATGGATGAAAGCACTAAATGAAGTGCCATGTCTAGGGCATGTAGCAATTGAATTAGGCTTTAATAGGCCCTATTTACATTGATCTAATCATCGGGAGTGATGTGCCCAAATTGACCTATAACAGCTATCCCCTAAAGCATGAAGTCAAAAATGATAATGTTGAGTGATATGCTTTATGATGTGATGAGGAGGATCTGAAGTGGACAGTGGCTTGCATCGATTACAGTACATAATATCATGATGTCTTTGAATTTTTCATGAATTTTTGAAGGAAGGCATACCCATGTTTAGCATATAAACTTTTCATTACATGTACATAAATCAAATGTTTGTCTACAAATATATATCCATGATAAGATGACCATATTTGTAAAGCCATCGTACAAATGATTTAGTACACTCCTGAAATCGCAACCCGAATGAATGAAACTAGTTCTGGGGTCTTCTATCTCACCCGATAATTTCCTCAAGTATGATTCTAACCATGTGAAAATGTGATCTCAAGTCCAACATGGGAGACACCATCTAATTACCATCCAATGATGTAAGTTGTTAACGGACTCGAGAGAAATAACCAAATAATGATTCTCAAGGAAATATAGTAGATTCTACACGGCATGAATAGATGTTTTGATGTCAAACACCATACAAAGTATTTTGGTCGAAGGCCTATGATGTCAACCTGTTGTTGGAAGTGAGAAAATTTCCATTTATGTATGCAAGCCTCAAGGTACTAGAAGGGTGTTTCTAAGTCAACTTCCTCGATAAAGTGATGATTTTGACAAGAAGTGACTCATCGTAGGAGGGCCCTGATGTATCCCCATTCAACGACATGAAATGAATGTAATGATTTTGAATACAGAATGTGATTGGTGACACAATTTTCAAGAATGGCGGTCATGAAAATGAAGGTTTATGAGTATTGCAAAGGATGAAGTTTACTGAGTGACTTCTCTTGAACATGTCGGTGATGCAGAATGAATTGGGAGCATTCACCCAAAACCAAAGTTATGGATGGTGTGATAGACAAGACAAACATGACAAGAGGGTCGTTAATCTCTCATCCATGATTCTCACTTCTGAAGAAATCAATATCCTGAGCAAAGGATTGGGATTTGCGGTCACTGCTAAGAATATTCCATTTGAAAGCATCATCTGCAATATTGAGAATGGGACTCAAGGCCTTTCATCAAACAATAAAGAGATATTAAGATAGGAATGCTCCCTAGTTATGCTGAAGTCCAAGCACCCAAAGTGTAATCTGAATAAAGAGGGGCGAGAGGCTCTTAGATCTCTCTGAAATAATGATAAGATAGTTGTTCTTAAAGCTGATAATGGAGGGGAAACTGTTGTGTTAGATAAGGAAGATTACATTCAGAAAATGAATGAGCATTTAGATTTTGGAAGTTATATAAGAGTCAACGCCAACCCTATTCCCAAGGTGATAAAACAAGTCAAGAAAGCCATCATGGAAACTAGCCCGGATGACAAAATAAAAAAGAAGTTGATTCCCTCTTGTGAGGTTATTCCTAGAATCTATGGATTACCAAAAATCCATCAGGAAGGGGTCCCTCTTATACCAATTGTTAACACCATTGGTTCCCCTACCTATGAATTGGCTAAGTATGTAGCTAAGATCCTAAAACCTCTAGTTGGTAACACAGACTCTTTTATGAAAGACAAATAATTTTGTAATGCTCATTAAGAATAAAAGGGTGCATAAGGATGATATTCTAGCAAGTTTTGATGTGGTTTCTTTGTTTACAAAGATTCCTCTAGATGAAGCTGTTCATGTTATAAGGATGGCCACCGATCCTCAGACAGCAAAAGTTGCAGAGATTTGTTTACGGTCCACTTTTTTCAGTTTTCAAGATCACTATTATGACAAATATCTGGTGTCACCATGGGTTCCCCTCTCTCACCTATTGTCGCCAACTTATACTTGGAGTACTTTGAAAGAAAAGCCCTTGACTCATACCCTTTGAAGCTAGGTTGGTGGAAAAGATTTGTTGATCACACTAACCTGAATTGGACTCATGGTAAGGTGAAGCTCGAGAAGTTTTTCAATCATCTTAACTCTATATCTTCCGAAATCAAATTTACTCTGGAGCTTGAAGAGAACGGTAAGATCCCCTTTCTGGATGTCCTGATCAATAGAAAATAAGATGGTACTTTGCGACACCAAGTCTATGCTGACTCTTACCATCATCCTTCCCAAAAATCTGGCGTCTTAAACACTAGTTGTTAGGGCTTTCAGGATTTCTGACTCTGATCACCTAAAAGAAGATATTGAGCACTTAACCTCTGTCTCCAAGAACCTTGGATACAAAGAGTGGTGTATCAAGAAAGCTATAAGAAGAGCTCACGATAAGGCCCTCTCCAAGCATCCTCCTGAGGACAAAAAAGAAGTTTTTAGGAGAGTCTACCTTCCATTCATCCAGGGGACTACAGATAAGATTGTAAAATTTTTAAGGAAGAATAACATAAACACTTAGTTACAACATGTGGAACTATAAGGAAGATGATAAGGTCGGTAAAGGATAACATTGATCATCAACAACTCAAGGCTGTGTACAAGATTGAGTGCTCTTGTGGCAAGAGTTATATTGGGGAAAGTGGTTGGTCTCTGAAAATAAGACTAAAAGAACACGCGGATGATATAAGGAATGAGAGATCCCGTACATCGGCCCTTGCAGAACACTCGTCCAAAACCAAACATCAGGTGTGTTTGGAAGACGCTAAGAAGATTGCAAGAGAGGATAATTATCACAAAAGAAAAATCAGAGAGGCCATCGAAATTATGAAATTTCCTCAGAACCTCAACGGGGACAATGGGAGTGAAATTAGTGGAAATTGGCTTCCCCTGATAAGACAAATAAACCCCTCTAGGCCTTTGGAAGCATAGTATCTAGGGTTTCTTAATATAATTAATTAATTAATTTAATTAAATTTAATTAGATTAATTTAAT
>APFE031437535.1:70792-171448 GCA_000404065.3 Pinus taeda
TTGATAGTATATATTCTACTTATTTTCATTATGATGGATTAGATCTTTTATATTTGTTCTAGGTTGATTAGAGGAGGATTATAGTAAGGTGGTGGTTGACCTAGATGAAAGGATTGGGATCTAGTTTTCACTTATGGTCCATCCGTCGTCTCTGTTGAGGTGATTAGGGTGTTTGCTAATTTCTATGGCTTCTCTGAATTTCCTTATGAAATAGTGTTCACTTCTAGCTAAGATATAGGTGTCTTCTATACAGATTTGGTGTTTAGTTTTATCAGAATGTTCAGCTAGCACCAAGGATTTGGAACGATTGTGTTTGATGTCAGTTGCATGTTCTTGGATTCTTGTGTTGAAAGATCTTCCAGTCTCACCTACGTAGGGTTTGTCGCATGAGCAGCGGACTATGTAGACCCCTTTATGGCATTTAGGATCGATTTTGTCTTTGACTGGATTAAGGCAGTTACGGATAGTGTTTAAGGGTTTGAAAGCGGTTAGAATTCCATTATTTTTCAGGATGTGGGAGATTTTGTCTGTAGTTCCTAGAATGTAAGGGAGGTTGAATTTTCCTATTATGTTATCAAAGTTTTTATTTTTGTTAAGTCATGTTTTTGCCTTATTTATGGCTTTGATGGCTTGATGTTTATTGTATCCATTTTTTAGGAAAACTTCAATAAGGTGTTCTATTTCTTTTTCTAGGTGTTCCTTGTCAGAGATTCTAAGGGCTCTAGTTGCTAATGTATTGAGGACTCCTAGTTTATTTGTAGGGTGATGATGTGAGGAGGCATGTAAATATTGTTCATTGTGAGTCTTTTTCTATATACCTGGTGGGATATAGAGTCATCATCATTTCTAGTGATGAGGATATCGAGGAAGGGGAGGCTTTTATTGACCTCAATTTCCATAGTAAATTTTATGGAAGGGGATAAACTATTAAGATGTTGTTTGAAGGTTTCTAGGGTTTCTCTTCCATTGATATTATATTTGAAAAATAAGATCAGTCTTTTAACAATCTTTCACATCCTGAAGATGAACCATCGTTGCTTGTTCGAAACATCAATTATAAAAGAAACCTAATGCGATGAATCCAGAAGAAGTTCTACAAAAAGTAATTTCTTGTTGAGCAACTTTAGTTGAGGGTCAACTTCTTGTTGGAAAACTTCAGTTACCATTTCACTAAGTTCACTTTCAGTGTCATTAGGTAATTGTAAAGGTTCCACTTCAGTAGCAAATAAACCAGTAATAGTATGAGTAACTCGAATCACAGTACTTACTGGTATAGGTGACTCTGGTAAATTATATGAATAACCAAAATCTTGTGATGTACTGGACGCAATTAAACGAGACCTCTTTCGCCGTCTAGGTGTAGTTTTAGGTGGTAAAGGTGGTTTACTCATTGTCCTATGCGAACTATGGTGTAAAGGTTGATTTTCTTCCACAATTATTGATTGATTTTATTATAAAAATAAATAAACAAAAACAGGGTAATCTAGGCAAAAGAATTACCAAGTAATTGTGAACTACACTATACCGCCTCAGAAAAGCCAATGACTTAACATACGTGCAGGTAATATCCCCGAATGTTATTTTTCGTGTATCATAGTATACAAGGCAGCCGACTCAGTTACCTATGGATGGATAGAAACCTAATGTAGTCATCTGAAATACACCTAAAAGTACGTGGAGGCCCAATCTATCTTAGCGTATTCTAATGCAGAACTACATAGTGAGAGCATTCCCTTATACTTTTTGTACTATAATATCACCAGATATACCTAAAAGTACATGGACAAGCTACAATATACTTATGTACGTGGAATGAGGTATCAAACTCAGAATGTATCATAGACCATATGCAACAACTGCTATGTTTAACAATGCCAGAACATGTCTCTAGCCTAGACCTCTAAATGTTATGTGTTAAGTTACAATGCTCCATTAGGTTAATTGAGATAAATTTTAGTTGATCTTGTTTAAAATTTTTCCTTTCAGGTTAACCCCGTGATGTTTTTGAAACTCCTACAATACAACTATGATGAGAAACATTCTTTTCATTTGATTTAAGCAATGAAAACCATAACTGAAAGGGATAGAGAAATGAGGATCTCTAAATAAAGAGCACAGAGCACATCTAATGCAACTTTCCCTATACCATTCCTACAAGCACACACAAACTTCTGAATGCATTATGCATGTTCTTCTTTTCATTACTTTAATGTTTAGATGAAAACAAAGAAACTAAATTCACAAATGATCAATCAATGCTTTTCACAAGACACGAAGACTTTACGACAGTCTCTTTTTCAAAGAAATGAATCCTTTACGATAATTATTTTTCAAAAATGTAAAGACTAATCAACGTAAGCTAACTTTGACAATGAATTGATAATCATAAATAAATCTTTTAAGAAGCACTAAAAAATCAGGGTCAAAGTAGGGCTAGGGGAGGAAGTGCAAACGAATTTTAGTGACAAAGAAAAACATTGATCTTCTACGGACCACATCATAACCAACTTTGGAAAAAATCAAGAAAAATATGGGTTTTTTGGCTTCACAGGGACTAGCACAGCCCTGAGTGTGAGAGATTTTGTAGCAAAGCACTGTCTCTAAGCCAAGGGTACTCTACAGAGCACTGTCCCTTGAACAAGGGTACTCTGGTAACAGAAGATTCCTAGAGTAGGCATTCTAGTGCAAATTTTTGACCAAAAAGACTTCAAAATGATTGAAAAGAGATCAATGAATTCAAGTAAAGTATACTAGGATGTAATATGATAAGAATAACTATGAGGAACAATGGTTGTTCCCTAGTATGGTTGCCAATTTTTTGTACAAAATTTATACCTACAAATAAGTACATCTTCCCTAAGTGGGTAGTTACGCTTGGAACAATTGAAGTAAAGATATTTAACCTTTTCCTACAATAAACAAATAAGATAAAAGAACCTACTTGTGATCCTTCACTTCCATTGATCTCCTTTGAGTTTCTCCCATCGCTCCCACTCAAGCTGAATTCACTCAATTGGCACCTGCCAACAAAAACAGAAGATGACAACAATCAAATCATATGATATATTTATTGTAAACAAATGGAATCAACAACATTTGAACATACATTCATCATATATGTAGACAAAAGTATTGGAAAAGGAACATACAACTTTATTGATTGATAGAAGGAAGAGTTATGCCCAATGTGGTTCGATCTCGTGCCACTTAGTCAACTTAGTCTAAACCCTCATCACACCAATAGCAACATCAATCTAGTAGGATAACATTACTTGACAATGATTTCAAGTCTCTAAACCAACAATATTTATCTATAATATCCAATCTCCTTTGGCTCTATGATGGGATACCAATTTATAGATGAATGCAAGTGGTTTTGTCATTAATATGGCATTGAATGGTTTTCCATAATTGGATGATTAGTTTCCATGTTCAAAGGGATGAGAGGATAGAGGATTAGATGATCCAAGGCTATCCTAAGTCTGGCTCATATTGATAGGATAGGAGTTGGGTTCCTTCTCGAATGCTCTACAAGCAAGGAATATTCTTAGAATCCTATGCCAATTGCTTTCATCCTTGCCCAACACAGGCTTAAGTGGCCCTAAGTGCTATGCAACATAGGTCTGAATGAGCCTACCTACTATGCAAAGTAGTTGTCCCTGACCAAGGTTGCATTGGTGTCCCAAGGAGGCATTTCAACAGGGTTTCAAACTAGGAAACATTTATGGATGAAGGCACTCAATGAAGCAGCATGTGTAGGGAATGTTGGAACTAAATTAGGGTTTGATAGACCCTGTTTACACTGATCTGGTCATTGGAAGTGATGTGCCTAAATAAACTTGTAACAATACGAGAAATTTGCTACATTCTATTTTTCTTTCTAAATTTTACTTTCAAGTTAAAAAAATCCATGAATGGTCAAAATCCCCGTATGTGGACTCTATATATATATATATATATATATATATATATATAATATATATATATATATATATATATATATAATATATATATATATATATATATAATATCAAGGCCAATATTAACCCACAAGCTTCATTAGCAGTGGCTAAGCATAAACTTCGGGAGGCCATATCTAGAGTTCTAGAAGGCCAATTAGGCACATAATAGATTTTTCAGAAAGCTAAGATGGAGGATAATAATTTGGTAAGGCTAATATGGTCAAATTTATGAGGAAAATGCATAGAAAAATGGGAAAATATTTGTGTGCATTTTTAGTTTTATTATTTTGTTTATAAAATGTGTTAGTTTCATCCATTGTTGATTTCTTTTTGATGTAAATATATGAATTTAAATGATATAATAATAGACTTCAAACAAAAATCTGAAATAATCAAAGTATCAAGTAAAGAAAAAATAATTAAAATCAACCAGACAAAAACGACATAATCCCTTTTGATTCAACAACAAATTTATCTTCGTCAATGAATTGTATATTTGTATATTTAGTTTAGAAGAATAGGGAGAGATATTATGTTTCTATTAATTGAAATTATTTTATAGGTAGAACCCTCTAAAAGGAACAAGGGGGAGGAGCATGCATAGGCCAAGGAAAAACTTATGCTATCATAGTTGATCCTTGGAAATATTTTGTACACAATGGCTTGAAGCCATATTCAAGTTTCGTGCACTACTGTTAATATGTATATTTTTTAATTAATGTGCAGTACTACTCAAATTTGGCTATCAGCGAAAGATATTTGTTGTAGTGTTTTCTTCTCAAATATGTACGAAAAGAACCCACTTAAAATTGTGGCTGACAAACAATCTCAAAATTATAAATGGCTACTAAACATTGTAGATTTGTAGGAACTGATAGAAACAAAACTTGCCAAATTCCGGATCTATGCCACAATCATAGTAAAACAACAAAAATAAAGAGTAATAACTCCAATCATCCATTGGAAACCAGATATACAAAGAATAGTTTTATTATAACACCTGTGAAGGGAACAAATAAATGTTACCGTCCCCCTCTATGGGACGGGTTCTTGCCTATCCTCAAACGTATTCAACTTGTGTAGAGTCTCTCTCCTCTATAATGTGTAAACCCAACAAAAATATGGTGTGCAATAATGAAAATAATCGGAGTTACAACAATGAGTGCAACAATGACAATGATCAAAATTGAATAATGAATCAAAAAACATTATATTTATAACAAAATATTGAGTTATCCTCGAATAATGGGCAACAATAAAATATTATTGATCCCATCCTTGGAATAACCACTTGGAATATTTTATTATATTTGGTTAGGAGGGAAAATGTATTTAAAATTTTACATAGAATTAATAAATAAATAAATGATTTATTTATCATCTCAAGGAATTAGTTGAGGAATAATAAACAAATAAGGATTTTATTTAATTATTCCTAGGATTTAGTCAAATTTACAAGAATAATAATTAATTAGTGATTAATTAATTATTCTTAGAGAAAAATAAGAAAAATAATGATTTATCTATTTATGTTTTATGATTGGCTCAAATTTGACAAGGAATAATAATAAAACAATGGTTTAATTAATTATTCCTAGAAGAAAATTAAATAAATAGTGATTTATTTAATTATTTTTCATGGGTTTAACTATAAATTACTTAACAAAAGTGGTTTATTAGGTAATTTCTCACACTGAAAGCAATTGGCTTTCCATGGTGTCCTTTGATCCACATATTAAATTAGGTCAGATGATCAATTTTTTGGTTATAAGAGATTTCCCCCTAATGTACGAGTGTTAGGAGAAAAATGTATGACCAAAGTACGTTGTAAATACACAATCACATAGACAACATAGGGAAGTGAGACAGAGAGAGAGATAACAATGAAGTTGAATTTGAAAGAGGATAGGGACAAAGGGGGTGAGACTAATGCAAGCATCCCTTTATGTTGTGGTACCGGACCTCAATGAGGCGGGGGAGGCATACCCCTAACCGCCGAGATAAGTTAGTACAAAAATAATGATTCGCCCAGAAATACAAAATTGAGAAATGAAGTACATGATGAATGGTACATGACATGCTGGCATAACAGAGCTGGAAAATAATACAATGTGTACCATATACATAATGCACCTGGAAGAAACATGAGCTAGGATTGAATACAATAATATCTAAGTACATGAGATACGAAGCCCATTCCCTCAAAAAATTTGTGCAAGAGAGGGTAGAACAACCCGAGAAGCCCTACTGAATAAGGAAGGGCTCTAAAAAAGTGAATGGATCATCTAGAGGAGATGTGCATGTTATGAACAATACGGTCTATATGAACCGAACCCATCAACTCTATGAAACTGCATCTGAGGCTGTAGTATTGTAGGTATGTATTAGGGCATGTCAGGGGCTACCTGAAGGGCCACCCCCTTGTGAGGTCTGAAACATCTCACACACACCCGAGAATCACTCGTAAAATCACTACATCATTGGACCATCAAGTGTATGGATCATGAACATGTAATGACCAAGTCAAAGGGAAATAATGAGACCCTCTACTTGATCCAGTGCGTCGAACAAGAATGGAAGTTGGAATTGAGATACACTACCCTGTAGGCTATTCTTCTAGAATAAATGAGATGATGTCGAGAGAATAAGGCCTGTTATCACTCAGGTTGTCCCTAAGCTCCCGAAGAGATACTGCCAAGGTAACCACAAACCAATCTTTGGATTGTAGGTTCTAGCCCACCTGCAATCAGAGAGGGCTCTCTCTCGATGATTCAGCTTCGTTGATGATGATTTTAGGGTAGTTATTGGGTTCAATGGGTTTTGTTTATGTTTGGATGGTGTTTGAATGGAAGGAAGATGCTTTCAAGCAGAGAGGCATGCATAGAGTGATAAGTTTCAAACCATTGGGCATGGAGTCAAGGAGCAGGACCGTAGGTATGCTTTCTTGATCACAAGAGGAGCGAGGAGCAAGGTAGCTGCACATGAAACAACCTTAAAGCTAAAGAGATGGGGTGAAATGTAAGGAATGAGAGGCAATTAAGAATCTCTCAATCAGCTTAATAGAGGGAAGGAAAATGAGCTCTATCTAGGGGCAGTTAAGAATCCCTGGATAATTGTCATACATGGTGAATTAGGGCAAATATCAGCCAGGTGGAATTCATATTTATGCCTAAAACAGATGAAAAACATAAAGAAACAGCAGAAATTGAGCATAGAGTGCAATTAAACAAGTTCTAAGCTAATCTTTCTTTCTGTTGTTTATATAATGATGTATAAATGGAAAAATAGAGGTAAGAAACACTTATTGGGTCATGTACCAGCACAAGAATTCCACAGTCACTCTTCAACCATTAAACACAGTACATAATTCATTCTCCAAGCTCGTAAGCAGTCTTTGGTTATAGAAATTATCCGATATACACTGTTATTCTCTGCTTAAGCAAAACATCCAACCAACAAAAACCAACCCTCATTACATTGTTCAGGGCAGTCTTTATAGGTAAAATATCGAAAAGTATTTATTACAGTTGACCTAAACAGGTTTGCGGGAGAAACCTTTAAACCTAAACTTGTGCTGAAATTAAATGCAAATAAAATATCTATTGAGCTGTGCCAGAAGTACCTGGATCAAAAAAAGTTAATGTAGTGTCTTCTATGACTTGGTGCAGTGCCTTTGCAATAATTGTGCTTTGAGCTTTGGTCCACTAATCTTATGTGAGTTAGATGTGTAATAAGTGTGATTTGAGAGCTCTTTAATGGCATCTGTTGTTTTGTTGACTTTGCTCGAGGGTTCTTTAATGCTTTATCTACTTCGAGCGCTGAGAAAATCCCCACTGATACACTTTGCCGCATCCTGATACTCTTTGACATAAATTTTGGCTTCATATTTGCTCTGATACTCTTTAATGCATGAATCTGGCCTCTCTCTTTCTTCTAATACACTAAAAACTGAAAATCGGCCCTTTTCTGCCCTTTTCGGCGCAAAAACGGCTGAGGAATCAAAACATTTGCAAAATATTCCCCAATTTGGCCCATTTCCCATAGCGATGCGCGATTAGAACTAAGCACTAATCGCACATCGAAAACTACCTCAGAATTTCATTTTGGGCCTCCGAAGCGTCAATTTTGCACTTGCGCGTTTTTTCAACTGCTGATGTCAACATGACGTCAGCAGTGGGACCCTCTTGTACGGTGATGACGTCAGCGTGATGACGTCAGCAGGGTGACGTGGCAGTACGATGGGGTGATGACGTGGCAAGAAGGGGTGAGATGGCGGCAACTTGGCGGGTGACGTGGTGGTTATGTCACGCAAGGGGAGGGCGGTTTCCAGTTTGTGGTGCACTGCTTTTGCGCCTGGGCGGTATTGATAGGGGGGGCTCCGCCACAGCTGGGAGGGCGATGCGTGGTGGGAGTACGATGGAAGAACCGTCGATCTCCCGGGCGCTAACCTTCGACATGTCGGGGAAAAAAAAGAGCTGCCCATCGTAGATCTCGGACTTTGGCGATCAGACAACTGGCGGATAAGACGAGGTGGTGGATGGATAAGAAGGAGGCCAGCATGCCAATTAATTTTAATCTTTAATTCGGCAGAGGGTAGAAAACTTTAGGAAAAGTGGGTTTTTTTGGGGTTGAATGTGCGCGGGACAAAATATTTTCATGCATGACTTTACGTTAAGGGCGAAGAGAGGGTTTTTATGCATAGGAGTGAGTCCCAATACATTTGGAAGGGGTTTTATCAACAACATGATGGTTCTTACTAAGTTTCAAGCAAACTTAGTAATTCCCAAGGGATGCTTATGGTTATTTTTCAACCAGGGGGAGGGGATAAGTATATAGGGGAGTTATTAACATTGTTTTTAGTAGGGGAAGGGGAAATAGATAGGGAGCTATATAGTAAAAGTTAATAGTTAATATGACAAGTGATAAGAAAGCGCTAAGTATGTGAATCTTAGGCTATTAAGGGGAAAAATGATTTATAACGGGAGTATGAATATTCCTTGGGCAAAGCAGATCTTTACCAAGGCAATTGATATGAAAATAATGAAACTGAGAGATATCAAGCAGATCTTGACCTCTTTGGGGAAGTTAGTGAATGATTTGGGGAATTAGGAAGAAGGGGCATTTAGACATGCCTCGCTTGAGTCCTTCAAATGGCCACTTCCTGATAATTGTGATTTGAATAGATATGACACTTGAAAACATGAAATTGATCACAAATCAACCTTTTGCAACCTCAAAACTACCTACCCAGCCTACTTGCCTAGCATTTTTTCTTATTTTTGGTTTGGGTGCACTTAGACTCATAGACCCAGCTTTTCAAATTTTTCTTTTTATGTCCTCCTATCTACATCCACACTTATTTCATCCAGGGGCTCAGATTAAGCTGTTGAGCACCCTTGCTTCTCTACCTATCTAGGAATCTACCAAGATTAAGCTGTTTGGACAGATGTTAATTCTCTATATTCTAGAACAGGAAATTGAAACCTAGGGAGACCAAGATTAAACTATTTAGATCTCCCGTTAACCGAAAATTCTTAAAAAATGGACTAATACATCAAAATTGGAACACAGCAGTGGCACTAGAACTGGCACATTCCCTGGCATCCTTCTTTAGCTTTTGTAGTAAATATGGAACATTGCAACATGCAAAGAATGGCATATTTGGCATGTAAATGTCAATCATGAAAGATGAGTAACCTGCTGCAGCAGGAGGCTAACAGTGGCTCCACTTGGAGATGGCTTTTCCTTGTGAAACGTCAAGAACAGTAGGTCAAACTGTCTGGATCTTCTATTGTTGCTGAAAATTGAAATTTTTTAGTGCTGACTGTCGGATAATTGAAACTGTGGAAATGAGAACAACACTTTCCGTCAACTGAAATGTCTGTGACCTATGTAGCACAACCTGCTTTCTTCTGTGTGCTCTATTTCCTGGACTTTTATATACAAAATAAAATAAAATGTTGATATATACAAACATTTATGTACAGACATGCTCTTGCTGGGAGATCTTCAACAAAAGGGATCATGATAATGTTTTAACATTCGACCATTTACAGGGCCCTCTTCAGCTGTGCTGCGATCTTCAAATTTGAGGAAGTATGTGTTTTTGCCTTGCACTTCGCTGATAATGAATGGATCTTTCCAAAGAAAATCAAACTTAGCATGTTTGTCTTTGTCTTCTCTTCGTGAATCCCACCTTAGAACTTTGCTGCCAACACATAAATCCTTAGCCTTGGCTCCCTTATCAAACATCTTTTTGAGCTTTTCCTACAAAATCTGATCTCTATCATACACTTGCTCTGTGGTTTGCTGAAGGTGAATGGTCTGATTAATTCTTCTTTGAATGTCATTTGGTTTAGCCTGAATCTCCTGTAACAGTTTGATAGTAGGAATGCCCAAAGATGAAGGAAATCTGGCTTCCATGCCATATACTAGCTCATAAGAGCTCATCCCAATGGATTTCTTGGTTGAAATTATGTTTGCCCACAGGGCATTTGTGAGCTTCCTATGCCAACTCTTTTTGTTTTCTTCCAGCACTTTTTTTATGATGTTGATGAGGCTTTTGTTCGATGACTCGGCCAAGCCATTACCTTGAGGATAATAAGCTGAAGAGTGGCCCAAGGTAATGTGAAATTTATGACAGAAGTTGATCATCTTTCTGGATTTGAAGGCAGCAACATTGTAAGTGATGATTTTCTCAGGGCAGCCAAATCTAGAAAGGATATTGTCTTCAAGGAATTGGATAATAGTGGAGTCATTGGCTTGCCTACATGGGATGGCCTCAATCCACTTGGTGAAATAGTCGGTGGCTGTTAAAATCCACTTGTGCTAGCCTGATGAAGAGGGATGGATTTCACCTATGAAGTCAAGACCCCATTGTTGAAAAGGTTGTTCGGTTGAGATAGGCTTAAGGGGCAAATGGAGCAGTTTTCTTTTTCCTTCAAAGATTTGGAATTTGTGACATGAAACAACAAATTTTCTGACATCTGCAAATAGAGAGGGCCAATAATAACCCGCCCTTAAAATCTTGTCAGCAGTGGAATTCCAATATAGATTCCCTCCACAGTCCCTTGCATGGAACTCTTCCATGATGTTGTTGGTTTCATTTATGGTTAAACAGTTTAGCAGTATTCCTTCATGATTTTTCCAAAACAGGGCACCATCTAAGACACAGAACTTTAGAGCTTTCATCTTCAAATTTTTTTTCTTGGTTCTAGACAATCCTGGGGGAGCACACAGGTTTAACAATACATAACAAATATCGGGATACCATGGGGATTGTAGAAAGGTTTCACTGATCTGTGGAGTCGCCAGCTCCTGTTCATTGTCCAGTTGGTTGATGTCTAAGACCTAAAAATTCGTTTCAGACATTAGCTTGGCTAAACCTTGTCCCTTTATCAGCTTTATGGGTTTTATCTCAATGTCATATTCAAGAATACTGGCAATCCATTTGCCTCTTTTGCCTTCTAGTCCCTCTTGAGTTAATATGTCTTTTACAACAGAGTTTGGGACATAGGAAATCACATGTGAATACAAAATATTAACTCTGAAGTCTTTAATGGATTTGACAAGGGCATAGGCCTGTTTTTCCATGATTTGGTATTTCAAGGGTGCATCTCTTAAGGCTCGGCTAAAAAATGCAATAGGCTTTTCATTTCCTTGATCATCCTTTTGCAGAAGCACAACAGCTATCGTGCGCTCTGAAGCAAAGGAAAATATGATATAATCCTTGTCAAATTCTGGACTTGTGAGTACGGGCGTTTGAGTCAAGGGAGCTTTGATACTCTCAAAATCCCGCTTGGTTTCTAGAGACCATCTTACCTTAGCATATTTTTTTAACATGTTACTTAACAGTCTTATCAGTTTTGCTAAGTTTGGGATAAATCTCCTTAGGAAATTGATATTTCCAAGGAATGCTTGCAACTCTTTTATGTTCCTTGGGTATGGAATTTGAAGGATTGCTTGAATTCTTTCCGGATCAATTCTGATACCGTCTTTTGAGATGATGTGGCCTAGCAACTTACATTCCTCAAGGCCAAACAAGGACTTCTTTGGGTTCAAGGAAACGCCATATTTCCTGCATGTCATGAAGATTTTCCTTAAGTGTTTGAGGTGCTCTTGATCATATTTGGAGAAAGGGGTTAAGTCATCAAGATAGACAACAAGGAATTCATGGATCTCCTTGGCAAATGCAATATCCATTGCCCTTTGAAAGGTGGCACCAGTGTTTTTTAACCCGAAAGGCATTTTAACATACTTAAATGTTCCCCAGGGTGTGGGAAAGGCTGTCTTGTCTTGGTCATCTAGGTGAACAAGTATTTGATTGAAACCTGAGAATCCATCTAGTAAAGAAATTCTAGAGGAACCCACTACTCTTTGTAGGATGTGGTCCATTTTAGGCAAAGGGTAGTGGTCTTTTAAAGAGACGTGGTTTAAGTTTCTTAGGTCTACACACAGTCTGATCTCACCTGATTTTTTTCTTGTGGGAACCAGATTGGATGCCCATTCAAAAAATAGGATAGGTGCTATAATACCTGCTCCAAACATTCTCTTTACTTCCTTCTCAATGAGGGGAAGAAGCATAGGGTTTATTCTTCTAAGTTTTTGCTTGAATGGTTTTTGATTTGGTTTTAAGGGAATGGTATGTTGAATCACTGAGGTTTCATAGGACTTCAAGTCCTCATAACTCCAAACAAATACATCTTGGAACTCTTTGAACAAATCCACATACTTCAGCTTTTGATCAAGGGGTAGATTTTTGGACAATTTAATCATCTTGAGCTTTTATGTTGTCCCTATGTTGTGTTCTTCTATAACAGCATCTAAAGGCTCCATTTTTGGCTTTTTGGGCACATCATTGTCATCAAACATATCTTATAATGCAGTAAGGCTAGCAGGCAAAAAATTATTCTTTAGATCAATGAACTCAGCCTTTGCTTTGGCTGTTTCCTCCGAATGCATTTGTTTCAGCTGTTCTATGTTTGCATTGTCAAAAACAGTTGGGTTCAGGATTTCTTTTGCTGTTGCAGCTGTTACAGCCTGTTGATTTTCATTTGTTTGTTGTTGGGAATTGTTCATGGCCTCCATGTCAATGTTAAATTTGAAAACTCGCCCTCGAGAGTGAGAAAATTGTTAATGTGGGCATCATTTTCAAATACTTGCCAATCTCTAACATTGTTAGGAACAACAGGCCTATGTTTTATCTCAGTAGTAAAATGGTGATTTGGTCCAAAGGGAAGCTTGCATGTAATAGCAAAAGTGGCTAGGTTGTGTCCATGTATGTTATGGTTCCTAGAAATCTTGGCAAGCTCGGATTCAGTGAAGGTATTAAGTATATATGTTGCAGCAGTCCTATAGGCCCTCATTCTATTGCCATTGGTAACAAAGTTGCCTTTCACTTGTTGCATGATTAAATCGGAGTCACCTAGAATGGAGATTTTTGTAGCTCCTAGGACTTTGAGCAATTTTAGGCCTAAGAGGAGAGATTCATACTCTGCCATGTTGTTGGTACATCTAAAATTTAGTCTGTAGGCATGGCCTTCTGCATGATTGTCATGTGTATTGTGAATCCATACACCTGCCCCTGCTCGTAACTTGTTGACAGAACCATCAAACTCTAAATACCATGTAATTTCTTGCTTGTGGTTTGTATTATGAGTTTCGGCCATTTTAGGATTGGGAAGATTTAAAATCTTTGTTTGGGGAGGTTCTTCTTGTTTGCTGGTTGCTTTGATTGTTGTAACAATTTCAGGGGTATGGGCAACCGATTCCTCGTTGATGCATGTTTTTAGCTCTAAAGCTAGAGGCTTCTCATTAGTTGGAGGATTGTCTTCATCATTAAAAAGGATAAATGAATCCATATCAGAATGGATTAAATTGGAAAATTTTGGGGCTTCTCCTCACTGCTCACCACATACATCATCAGTGTTTCGCTGTACAACCTCTTTGGTTGCCCAAAGATAGAAATAGTGGCATAAGAGAGGACAAGTTGGAGGGATCCTTGGAGTTTTGCTCCTCATGATCTTGATAGAAGCATGCCATATTTTGTTGGAATGCCAGCAACTACCACGTCCATTAGGATTGTCTTGTTGGGAAACTGAACGAAAGACACACAAAGGTCTTTGATTAAGCCCAAACACTTGACCTGACTTGAGTCAAAGGAGTATAGATCTTTGTAGGGTCCTGTGACATCAAGGTTTAGCTTTTCCATTACAGCTTTGGGCATAAGATTGTGTGAGGCACCTGAGTCAAACATGGCATTGTGCAAGATTTTGTCATGTATGTGAAGACTGACATAAAAAGGTGGAACAGATCTATATGTTCTTTTTCCATTAACTTCTGGACCAAATAGCAGCTCAGGGGTATCATCTAAAACATTTACATCATCCCTGACCTCTGGTAGCTGAAGTGACCTTTGAATTTGTTGCCTATACACATCATGTTTGGCAAGTTCTGAGAGGGGGATGGATATTTTAAGTTTTCCAATCTCTGCTTCTAAATTGAATGGTTATTCTAATGGAATCTTTGCGTTAATAGTAGCAAATTTCTCCTTTTCAAGAATAGTCTCTGTGTTTTCCTTTCGATTGTCTATGTTATGGTGAATGACAATTTGTGGTATTTCTGTCTTGGGAAGGCTTTTTGGAGTGCTGTTCAAATTTTCTTTTGAGGAAGAAGGAGGTAGAGGCTGATCAATAGGAGGTTGTATATCTGATATGTCCTCTACAATCACTTAATGTGGGTTTGGGACAGCAATATCAGCTGGTTTTGTTATGACAACCTTGCCTTTAATCTTATTGGGTTGTTTGCTATCCTTGGCTTTGTTTGGTGTACGGACATCAATGGTTCTTGTTCTCAGCTTATATTGTTTGTGGACCTCATACACAGTAGAATCATAACCTTGTTTAAAATCAAAAGACTCTCTTGTCTTGGTCTGAAATCGTTTTACATCAGGGAAGTCTTGGTCTTCTTGAGTGAGAAAGATTTGCTGCTCATTTTTCGAATCTATCAAGTTCATGTGAGTCTTTTATGTGGGATCACTGGATGTGGATGCTTCTGCGTAGCTTTCTTGGAAAGGGGGCCTAATATCATGGTCGGGACTAGCCCTTCCAGCATTTGTGGTTTGATTTTCCTGAAGTTTGGATTCCTTATGGTGTTAGGTTGTTGTCCTTCCCATGATGATTTCCTATCAACACTCTCTACTCTGTCTCTCAGCCTATGCATGCCACTGAGAATAGCATATAACTTCTGGTCTAAGGCTGAGGGTTATTCCTTAAAGGTAGTTCTTCTGACACTTCTAGCTCTGTTTCTTTTGGCAATTAGGTTTGCCTCCACACTAACAACAACATTTTGCATCTCTGCAAGGCTTTGAGGGGCTCTTTCCCTTAGTTGATAAGCCATTTCAGCATCAAAACCATCAGGGAATTTGTACAAAGCAAGATCAGGTGGAGGTCTTAAGTTCTATGGTATTGCATTGTAGACATTATTGAACCTTGCACAATAGTCCAAAACAGTCTCCTGAGGGCCTCTTTTTATAGTGTCATACTCAGATAATATGTGCAAGGGGTCTTTCTTCTTTTCCCATCTATTGATAAACGACTGATATAAGGCTTCAGGGTCTACTATGGAATTGGCTGGGAGTACTCTAAACCAAGTCCTGACATCACTGGTCAAACTTTGGACAAAAATATTCATTCTCACACTATCATCATCAATCTCATAACTCTCAAAGTAATCCTACATTTTCTTTGTATGCTCAAGAGCTGTGCAGGCATTTGTGCCATCAAAATAGGTAATTTTAGTCTGGCAATCCTAAGGCATAGCCCCGGGATTTGCAGGCAGCTGTAAGGGTGCATATCTATTAGCCATATTAACAAGGATAAGTGGAAAAATAGGGATAAGTGGAACAATTGAAGAAACTAGGATAATTGGAGTAGTAGTGGTGGTATGCGCAATGGATGGAGGTGTGGAAACAGGGTTTGTAGAAGTGGATGATGAATAAGGGGAAGTAGGGTTTGAGCAAAATGGAACATTAACATGGGTTGCAAAATGGCTACACTGAACTCTTTCCGGACTGGAAGCAGTCAAACCTTCTTGTTGCTCTTATTTTCTAAGGATCTTAGGAATTAAATTGGGGTTTTCAAAAACAGCTGGGGGATTTGGATCTGGATTTGATCTTGTGTAACGTGAATGCTTCTTGGGGGCCAGCTTCTAGCTTATATTTTTTTTGGGGAATTTTTCTAATAATACAGGTTAAACAGAAACTTTTAAAGGTCAGTTTCTTCCTCTACGGAGCTTCAGACTGGTTTTGTGAGATTACCTGAGGAAGTCCCCAGTGGAGTCACCATTATGTTATCACTCAGGTTGTCCCTAAGCTCCTGAAGGGATATGGCCGAGGTAACCACAAACCAATCTTTGGATTGTAGGTTCTAGCCCACCTGCAATTAGAGAGGGCTCTCTCTTGATGATTTAGCTTTGCTGATGATGATTTTAGGCTAGTTATTGGGTTCAATGGGTTTTCTTTATGTTTAGATGGTGTTTTAATGGAAGGAGGATGCTTTCAAGCAGAGAGGCATGCATAGAGTGATAAGTTTCAAACCATTGGGCATGGAGTCAAGTAGTAGGACTGCAGGTATGCTTTCTTGATCACAGGAGGAGAGAGGAGCAAGGTAGCTACACATGAAACAACCTTCAAGCTAAAGAGATGGGGTGAAATGTAGGGAATGAGAGGCAATTAAGAATCTCTCAATCAGCTTAACGGAGGGAAGGAAAATGAGCTCTATCTAGGGGTAGTTAAGAATCCTTGGATAACTGTCATACATGGTGAATTAGGGAAAATATAAGCCAGGTGGAATTCATATTTATGCCTAAAACAGATGAAAAACATAAAGAAACAGCAAAAATTGAGCATAGAGTTCAATTAAACAAGTTCTAAGCTAATCTTTCTTTCTGCTGTTTAGATAATGATGTATAAAAGGAAAAACAGAGGTAAGAAACACTTATTGGGTCATGTACAAGCACAATAATTCCATAGTCACTCTTCAACCATTAAACACAGTACACAATTCATTCTCCAAGCTCGTAAGCAGTCTTTGATTATAGAAATTATCAGATATACAGTGCAAGTCTCTGCTTAAGCAAAACATCCAACCAACAAAAACCAACTCTCATTACATTGTTCAGGGCGGTCTTTATAGGTAAAATATCCAAAAGTATTTATTACAGCTGACCTAAACAGGTTTGTGGGAGAAGCTTTTAAACCTAAACATGTGCTGAAATTAAATGAAAATAAAATATCTATTGAGCTGCGCCAAAAGCAGCTGGATCAGAAAAAGTTAGTGTAGTGTCTTCTGTGACTTGGTGCAGTGCCTTTGCAATAACTATGCTTTAAGCTTTGGTCCACTGATCTTATGTGAGTTAGATGTGTAATAAGTGTGATTTAAGAGCTCTTTAATGGCATCTATTGTTTTGTTGACTTTGATGGAGGGTTCTTTAATGCTTTCTCTCCTTCGAGTGCTGAGAAAATCCCCACTAATACACTTTGCCACATCATGATACTCTTTGACATAAATTTTGGCTTCACATTTGCTATGATACTCTTTAATGCCTAAATCAGGGCTCTCTCTTTCTTCTGATACGCTAAAAACTAAAAATCGACCCTTTTCTGCCCTTTTCGGCGCAAAAACGGATGATGAATCAAAATATTCCCTAAAGATTCTCAAATTTGGCCCATTTCCCGTAGCGATGTGCGATTAGCGCTAATCACACATCGAAAACTACCTCAGAATTTCATTCTAGGCCTCCGAAGCCCCAATTTGGCACTTGCGCGTTTTTTCAGCTGCTGACGTCAGCATGATGTCAGTGGTACGGTAGAAGACATCAGCATGACATCAGCAGTGGGACCCTCTTGTACAGTGATGACGTCGGCAGGGTGACGTGGCAGTACGGCAGGGTGATGACATGGCAGGAAGGGGTGAGATGGTGGCAACTTGGTGGGTGACGTGGTGCTTATGTGACGCAAGGGGAGGGCGGTTTCTGATTTGTGGCGCACTGCTTTTGCGCCTAGGCAGTATTGACAGGAGTGTCTTCGCCACAGCTGGGAGGATGACGCGTGGTGGGAGTACGACGGAAAAACCGTCGATCTCCCAGGCGCTAACCTTCGGCATGTCGGGCCACAAAACGACCCGCCCACCGTAGATCTCGGGCTCTGGCGATGGGATGGCTGGCGGATAAGACAAGGTGGCAGACGAATAAGAAGGGGGCCCGCGTGCCAATTAATTTTAATCTTTAATTCGGCGGGGGGTAGAAAACTTTAGGAAAAGTGGGTTTTCTTGGGGTTGAATGTGCGCGGGACAAAATATTTTCATGCATGACTTTAGGTTAAGGGCGAAGAGAGGGTTTTTATGCATAGGAGTGAGTCTCAATGCATTTGGAAGGGGTTTTTATCAACAACATGACGGTTCTTACTAAGTTTCAGGAAAACTTAGTAATTCCCAAGGGATGCTTATGGTTATTTTTCAACCAAGGGGAGGGGATAAGTATATAGGGGAGTTATTAACATAGTTTTTAGTAGGGGAAGGGGAAATAGATAAGGAGCTATATAGTGAAAGTTAATAGTTAATATGACAGGTGATAAGAAAATGCTAAGTATGTGAATCTTAGGCTATTAAGGGGAAAAATGATTTATAACGGGAGTATGAATATTCCTTGGGCAAAGCAGATCTTTACCAAGGCAATTGATATGAAAATGATGAAACTGAGAGATATCAAGCAGATCTTGACCTTTTTGGGGAAGTTAGTGAATGATTTGGGGAATCAGGAAGAAGGGGGATTTAGACATGCCTCGCTTGAGTCCTTCAAATGGCCACTTCCTAATAATTGTGATCTGAATAGATATGACACTTGAAAACATAAAATTGATCACAAATAAAAATTTTGCAACCTCAAAACTACCTACCCAGCCTACTTACCTAGCATTTTTTCTTATTTTTGGTTTGGGTGCACTTAGACTCGCAGACCCAGCTTTTCAACTTTTTCTTTTTCTGTCCTCCTATCTACATCTACACTTATTTCATCTAGGGGCTCAAATTAAGCTGTTAAGCACCCTTGCTTCTCTACCTATCTAAGAATCTGCCAAGATTAAGCTGTTTGGACAGATGTTAATTCTCTATATTCTAAAACAGGAAATTGAAACCTAGGGAGACCAAGATTAAACTGTTTGGATCTCCCTTTAACCGAAAATTCTTCAAAAATGGACTAGTACATCAAAATTGGAACACAGCAGTGGCACTAGATCTAGCACATTCCCTCGCATCCTTCTTTAGCTTCTGTAGTAAATATGGAACATTGCAGCATGCAAAGAATGACATATTTGGTATGTAAAAATGTCAATCATGAAAGATGAGTAACCTGCTGCAGCAAGAGGCTAACAGGGCCCATGATAGATGAGGCAATGAGGATCCTCAACTAAAGCATAAGGGAAAATAGTCATGTGACTGATGGAATGACACCATGGATAATGGGGAAAAGTGGGACTGAAGGACAAACAAACGCTACCCTTGTTAGAGCATGGACTACATGGTTGACCTGGTAGCAATTGAATCAACTATGGAGTGGATGGGGACAGTGTGACTGGAGGTCAAAATGGGTAACACAGGATGAACGATATGTAATATGGATGGAATACTATAACATGAGATGATGGGAAATGAAATAGACTCCAAGAATGCAAGGGTGACTCATTGTGGATGCTTTGAACAAGGGTGAATCGATGACGCTGCCACACCGACCAGGCCAAGTGGGGCCCATCAAAACATGAGTAAGTGATGGTTACTCATGATGAAAATTGACATATGGTACAAGAAGTATTAAGAGGAAGTGGACCATAAAGTAGAAAGGTCTCTTCATGATGAAATTCGATTTTGAGAGGCAACAAAGTGACCTTTCTTGGAAAAAAGGCTTCTTGGTGAAGTGTCAAATCATCAAAAACTTAGGAAGACTCATTATAGAGCTCGGCAAGAGCTTTCCAATGGCGCTAATAGTTTGTCAAACTAAGCTATGGTCCAGTCACAATAGGTGACAAAAAAAATTGTTGATTTTTCTATGAAAGGACATTTTCCATTCAATTTTGATTCATTTGCTAAGTGAGTTGTGGTGAATTTGGAGAGGAGGAAAATGCCCTAAACCTTGTGGAGATCGTAGTGGATAATCCAACCATTGGAATAAAGATATGTGACTTTCAAGTAGGTGGCCTTACTCATCTCTTCAATTTCAGTGGTTTATTTCATGATTTTGGCACCTGACAGCTTCATGAGAGACTGTTTCTCATGCTCACAGTCGTATCACACTTTTCAGGTATAGAAGTGCAATTTGGCTCACAGGACACAACCAAAAACCTGTGAGCTTGCACTTTTTGTGCTGAAAACTATGATTTGGGGCTAGAGAGAGAGTTGGTCTACTCACTTGGTGGGGGTGTAGGCTCATGAGTGTAGACCATTGTTTTCTTTTCTTAACTAACAAGACATGTGGTGTTTGCAGATATGGCAGAGCTAAAAATCAACTAGCATGAATGATACTTTAATACTCTTCAATCCGAGATCCATGGGGATCTAGTGGTTCGAGGGGCATTCGCTTGTTATTGGGTTCTCAAGTTGGTAAAGAACCCATTGATGAGGGTAGGTGAACCCTTGCTATCGAGAATTGTGAGCTATTAGGATCGAGACTAGTAGGTCTTTGTCATGCAGGGGCACGAGATTGAGTTCACATTACAGGATATTTACTTCTTGACCAGATTGCCTCCTCTCAGAGCAGTGGGGAATATTCATCTAATTTAAGAGAAAGTTTATATCCCCTAGCATATATCCAAAATCTAGTTGCCAGCTTCGAAAACTACCAAATCAATAAGTGCAAGCTTACATTGATGTATTTTCTAAGTGGCCCATTCAACTCCATATCTCTGATCTAGAAAAATAACTAATTATCAAATCTAATTCTATCTTTTCCGCCAAGAAATTGATTTGTTTGATAGTACCTCATTGGACAAGGCATTTTTTCCGGCATTGGCTGTATAACTGAAACTAGGTCCTCACATCCGAGCCAGAAATGTTCCATCTCCCTCGGGTCCTTCTAATATATCTTTTGCCTCATCCCCACACCTCACAATACCCCATGATATATATTTCATAACACCAACTCACATACTTCTGCAAATTATAAATTACTGAAAAATCTATGCCCGAACAAAAACTCTTATTTCAAAGTTCGAGCAACTAAAGGCCACCACCCCTCTTGCAGTTGTTTCTGTGGACAACGCTACCCAAGTGAACCCATCTGTCATCCTCATGACTGCGACCAACTACTAAACTGCTTATGTTTGGCTCGAACCTCACTCCAATATGCCTCTGTCACGGCCGCACGATAGTTGCTACTCAAAATTCCACTCGTGAGCAAAGTGTGGCACCGACATTATCGTAAATTATCTAATTTTAATTATATAAATTTATAACTTCTAAATTATCGTAAATTATCTAATTCTCTTTATACATAATATTATAGGTCTTCATTTTTTTAAAGAAATGTGAAACGAAAAAAAAAAACCTCGTACATTTAGTTTATTTTAATACAGTAAAGGATTTCATTTGATATTTGAAAAATTCTATGAAAATCTGAGATTGAAGTTGTACATTTAGTTATGTGTTTGCTTTGGAAAACATCGCAGAACGATTACAAGGGGATAATCATGGGGAGTTCTGCAACCAGTTTTAGCTCTCTACTTGTATTTCATTAAATCGAGGAAAAAGAAGTCCCTTTTATTTTCATTTTAAGAAAAATGTAATCTACGTGTAGCTTTTAATTCAAAGAGAAGGTAATGAAGTTTTTTGTTTGCCTTATTCGAAGGTGAAGGTGAAATATTTAAGAGAGAAAAAAATGATAATTTTTATTTTTTTTACCATTAAAGAAAACATCAACTATATATTCGATCAAATGATTGAGCGAAAACCACTCTGAGTTTCAATTGCAATCTATATATAACTAGAAAACAAATCACACATATCGCTGTTATTTACAATAATTCAAAAAAGGGAGAGTATACCTCTTCTTTCATAATGAATTTGATTAAAAACTCAAGACACAGCGTAGCATGCTTCTCCATTTTGTTTTTATTGATACTAAATTTTCTTTTTCATTAATATCGAAATCGTGTAAACAATTTACAAGTCTTAATTCTCTCCTACCGAAATGACATGAAGATATTTTATTCATGTTAAATTTGCTTTTTCATTAATACAGAATTTCTATAAACAGTTCACAAATTCTTAATTCCTTCCCAGTAAAATAACTTTAAGGTATGAGTTACCATTCAAGGTATAATTTTAAGGTATAAGTTATCGTTCAGGGTATAATTTTAGAGTAAAGTTTACTTCCATTATCAATGATGCTTCTTAATCAACATAGCCTTGAATGTGTTTATTCCTGTACTATCGTATATGTTTCACTTACCACCATGTAAATTGAAACAAAGATAAACGATCTAATGGATAAGAAACATTATGAATCTTGAATAATTTATTTTAAAAGACAGAGGTATTCATATTTTAGTTAAAGATATGATAATCATTAACTATAATATTGAAGTGTTGTATAGTTAAATTCTATTATTAGTTATTTAAAATTATAAATTTATATTTTATTAGTTTTTCAAGTATTTTTTATATTTTTTATAATAATTTTTTAATATTTTAAATAGTTTAGATATGAATTTTTTTTAGCTTAATCTAATAGAGTACATTAACAAAAGGAAAGAAAAAATTTACTAGTTTATTGAGAGAATGAATATCTTTTCAGAATGGAGATATGGGTTTAATATTTAGAAATAAAATAAATTCAATGATCAAAATTGATAGTCATTTTTTATCAGAGATATTTTAGATATTAGGATCTCTTGCTTCCACTATTTTTTCATGAAAATGAAGGTGATAATATTTCAAATCTCTCTATGTCCCTTTTCTATTATAATAATTACTAAAATGGATCATAATTGTAGCTTTGGATAAACCATCAACTTCGATATTCTCTCCTTGTATACATGTTGAAGCCAAGAGTGGTTGTAGAACCCTCTCAAACCTTTAAACTCTTCAAGATATAATTTAGGAACACATTGTGATTTCTTTGTTCATGTTTTACCCATCTAATTACAACATGAGAGTCATTGAACATGTGTAAGTTATTAATTACATTTTCATTCACTAGCAACTACACTAGCTTTAGTGCCATCAATGTTAATCTCGCAGTGTAAGGAACTAATATATGATCATTTGATGTTGTTGAATTTTTGGTCAGACCAGAGAGAGTTTCTCCTAGTCCAAGCCCCAGTTGCTAGGAGAAAAGATTAAAGGTGTGGCTATGAGCCTCTCATCCACACAGAGGAAGGTTTGTGGTCGTGGCTAAGCCTATAGGATATAAAAACTAAAACATGGAACACACCATGAGTATGACATATCTAAAGACATGGAGCAGATGATAGAGAATTCTATGAGGAGGGAGGTTAAGGAACATTGAGCCCCGGTTTGACCTTTTGTAGATAATGTGAATGTCGTGACTAATATTTTATTTATAGGGGTTAGTAGTATGCATATCAGTGTGTTATTTGTCATGATTTGATCATTGGAGCAAGTATGTAGTGATTTTTATTTTGGCTATTGCAAACATCTCACAACGAATGGATGGTAGAAACTTACATGACTTGTTATTGGTATATGCATTTATATTTAGTGACATAAATTATTTGTATTATGATTATTTTGGTGGATTGATGAAGGTTGAGTTGATATTACTTGGGTATGATCTCTATTTCGTACTTTATATATATATATATATATATATATATATAGATCTATATATATATATATATATATATATATATATATATATTATATATATATATATATATATAAGACTTTATAAGAAGACTTTGTTGATTTGATTTCACAACATTCATTTGTTTCAAGATGAGTATATTGGTTTGATACTATTATGATTGTAGATTGAAGGATGCATTATACGGTTTGAAGCAAGCTCCCTGTGTCAGATATGCTTTTGATTTTGGTTTCTTGTGTTAACAATCTATTCTTGACAAGTATTGAGTGCCCGATGATCAAGCATTAGAAGGAATTGGCCTTAGAATTTAAGATGAAAGATCTTTGTTTGAGATATACTTCTGGAAATAAGAGACTATCTGGATACACCAATGATCTCAGGGTTGGAAAGAAACACAATTTGGTTAAGGAAGCTCTTTGAGCAAAATTTAGACATGAAATTTATGGCTATGAGCCTCTCATCCACACAGAGGAAGGTTTGTGGTCATGGCTAAGACTATAGGATATAAAAACTAAAACATGGAGTGCACCACGAGTATGACATATCTAAAGACATGGAGCAGATGATAGAGAATTCTATGAGGAGGGAGGTTAAGGAACATTCAGCCCCGGTTTGACTTTTTGTAGATAATGTAAATGTCGTGACTCATATTTTATTTGCAGGGGTTAGTAGTATGCATATCAGTATGTTATTTTTCATGATTTGATCATTGGAGCAAGTATGTAGTGATTTTTATTTTGGCTATTGCAAACATCTCACAATGAATGGATGGTAGAAACTTACATGACTTGTTATTAGTATATGCATTTATATTTACTGACATAAATTATTCGTATTATGATTATGTTGGTGGATTGATGAAGGTTGAGTTGATATTACTTGGGTATGATCTCTATTTCGTACTTTATATATATATATATATATATATATATATATATATTATATATATATATATATGTAAGACTTTATAAGAAGACTTTGTTGATTTGATTTCACAACATTCATTTGTTTCAAGATGATTATATTGGTTTGATCACTATTATGATTGTAGATTGAAGGATGCATTATACGGTTTGAAGCAAAATCCCTGAGTCATATATGCCTTTGATTTTGGATTTGTGTGTTAACAATCTATTATTGACAAGTATTGAGTTCCTGATGATCAAGAATTAGAAGGATTTGGCCTTAGAATTCAAGACGAAAGATCTTTGTTTGAGATATACTTCTGGAAATAAGACACTATTTGGATACACCGATGATCTCAGGGTTGGAAAGAAAGACAATTTGGTTAAGGAAATGCTGCTAGAGAATCTCGTATATAGTTGGGAGTAAGATATATTTATGTATTGAGATAATGTTTTTGTATTAAAAAAACTTAGTCTTGTGGGTTCTTCCTCCATGAGAAGGAGAAATGATGACTAAGGTATACTTTATATGACACATATTTGTTCTAAGATAATATTTGAATTGTTGCCCTACATGAGTAAGAAAGAAAGAACTGCTACTCTTGGTAATGTATGAGGAAATTGATCTTCAGAGGGAGTAGCATGGATTGATGGATATGACCCTCCTCGGTAAGAGTCAAAGCTTATCGAGGACACTAAGCTAGGTCTTCCCCCTTTTTCAAGCTCCCAAGATAAGGGATTGAGTTTATGAGCTCCTTGGATTGAAGGAACTTGTGGGATATAGGGTGTATCAGATTCTTACCTCAATGTAAGTGTGCATATCCCCCTGCTAAGTATACCCTAGTTGTCATTTGTCTTTCACACCCATCTAGCCAATGGGTGCTAGCTACTTGAGTTAGGGGAAATCCTTACCATTTATTGTAAGTGGCATCCCACTCAAGCTAGAGATGTAGGTGTTCTACCACATGACTCTTTAGGGACTAGATGGGAACATCAATAGACAATAGGATATTTGTGATCCTTACCTCACGGTAAATTATATCCTGCTTAGTTTCCTTGGATAATGGGTTGACATGGGCTCCCCTATAATGTGGGCAAGTTGGAACTTCCCAATGACAATGTTTCCAGGGTTGTAGCATTAGGCTCCCCACTAGCAGCATTTCCTCGGTTGTAGCATTGGTCTCCCTATTGCAATGCTTCTTGGGTTGTAGCATTGGGCTCCTCACTAGTGGAGTTTATGGGGTTGTAGCATTGTGCTCCCCATTGGCAAAGTTTCATGGGTTGTAGCATTGGGTTCCCCATTGATAAAGCTTTTTGAGTAGTAGCATTAGCTCACTACTAACGATTCTAGGTGGTAGCATAGTCTCCTTGATGGATAGAGGATCATAGCTTGAGCTCCAGTATCATGTCAAATTCTTCTTATTTTAGATTCTAGAGATTTCAAGATATGAGCAGAAATAAGAATATATGAGAAGAGATAAGCAGAGATGAGTAGAGATGAGCCTAGATGAGCAGTGACGACATTTCTTGATGAGATACTTGTGATGGGACACATGTTGTAGTTAGTAATTTCTCCCTAGCTGAGAGGGAGTGTTAATTTGGTAGTTGGGGGATAAATTCCCTCGTTTGGACAATCTTCCTCATCACGAAAGGCCCCTCATTGTGACTAGAATAATTCAATTACATTAGGGAAAAATATGTTTTTAATATGGAACTCTACATGTGCACAAAATGACATGTTGTCCCATAGAAAAAACTGGACACCATTGGATGGCTATAAATAAAACTCAAGTGACCCTCATTTCGACATCATCATCAAGCATTTTATTCTTATCCCTTCTTTGGTTTGGCTCACACAAGTTTGATGGTTGTTCATAGATATTGGTTCATATATGTCCAAAATTGGAGGGTTCGAAGCTCACACGTGCAAATTAGGGTTCTAGCCTGTAGTTGCTACTATTAGGAAACTTCTTCTTGAACTTTGAATAAAGAATAATATTCCAAAACTTATTTATTTTGATCATTTTTCTTATGTTAAGTTACCAAATAATCCTATATTCCGTGATAAATCAAGACACATTGAAACAAGGTATCATTTTATTATTGATCTTATTAGCAAGATAGATATGGAATAATTTTATACTAAATACAACTTAGACGACATTTCCATGAAGGCACTTGCTTAAATAAAATTCAAAATCTACAATTCTAGAGTTGGTTTACATGTACGTACAAGAGGGAGTGTCAAAATAGTGAGGTTATTGTTATGTTTAGTTGCCTTAGAAAGTTTGGTTTTTTATTATGGAAAATAAATATGTTTGTGGAAGGTTTGAGTTTGTTATGGGATATCCAATTTTATTAGGCTATTGTTGTGATTTTATCTGATAATTTTTTAACTTGGTCAGAAGTGTATCATTGTGACCCTATGTGATATTTTTCTTAACTTGGTCAAAATTGTATTGTATTTATTTCAGTTTTAGTTGAATTGAATGTTTACCAATTCTTTTGTGTGTGTATTTGTTTCCTCTTTAATTTATGATACTTAGTTTTTGTTGTAAATTCTATGTTTGACTTTTGAGTTAGAGAGGAAATAGGTGTTGAGGAAACGTTTTGTCTTAATTGCATCAATAAATCATTTTCTGTTAGGCCTTTGTTGAGGTCTCAACAAATCACCTTAATATTTGAAAAAATAAAGGGGGTAGTCATAAAATTTTGAAAATCTTACATTTATTTGTATTTGATTTTGTTTACTTTTATGATGAATTTTTTATGTTTCATAATTTCCCTTTTTTTAGGTTTCCATCATCTTCTACTATTGAAGAGATTTCCAGTGATATAAAGTTTCCCTCATTTTGAGTTCCAAATGAAAATTCATGGCCCTATGAAGTTTGATATTATTATCATTTTTTTATGGCATGGCATACTAACATGGAAGGGGACATGAAACCTAATATGGATGATGAAGTGGGAGGTATAATTGGTATGTTGATTAAAAAAATGATGTGTCTTATTGATCTATGTGGAAATTCATCATAAAGAATAAGATAAACTGATATTGTGACAGATGATATGGATATATCTAGTTTTTATTTTTAATTTATTTTATTATGAATTATGATATGGATATATCTAGTTTTTATTTTTAATTTATTTTATTATAAATTAATATTTAATTTTTGTTTATTTTAATTATTATGAATTAATATATTTTTTTAATTTAATTATTTAAATTCGCAAATAAGGAAATTAATTACAATTCATTTTTAATTTTGATTTCAAACTTACAAATTTACATTTTATTTTATAATTTTGATTTCAAACTTAGAAATTTATGCATGGTCAATCCATTTATATCTTCATCTTTAATTTACATAGAGTATTATGATTTCAAAATACAATATAAACCCTTTAATATTTTTCTATATGATGCATGTGGTATATTATTTCTTGTATTTAAATTATGTCTAAGATTAATTCACAAGTTTGATCAATGATGATTGAACCTTAACATCGAGAGGCCATATTTAGACTTCTAGAAACTAAATTAGGTACACGGTAGCTAATTGGAAAACTAATATCGGGGAGAATAATCCACGAAAGTTAGCATAATAAAATATATTAGGAAAATTCTTTAAAAATATGGAAACATTTGTGTATGCTTTTAATTTTATTTTTTTATAAAATTTGTTAATTTGATTAATTATTAATTTTATTTTTGATGTAAATATAAGGATTTAACTGATATTAGAATAGATTTCAAAGATAAATGTGAATGAATCCAAGTATCAATTGAAGAAACTAATATTTAAAATCTAAGAGACAATAAAGACATAATCCCTTCAATTTATGAAACATATTTATTGTTTATCAACAAATTATATATTTGCATTTTTAGTTTAGAAACAAAAGGAAAGATCTTCTGTTCATGCTAATTGAAGTTATTTTATAAATTAAACCCTCCAAAAACGTCAAGGAGCAATGCTTAGGTAGGGAAAAGGATTTCGCTATCACAATTGGTCCTTGAAAATATTTTGTACCCCGAGACTTGAGGCCATATTTGAATTTAGTGCATTGTTGTCATAGTAAAAAGACTTGCGAAAAACCTTGAAATTTATATTTTGTAATCAATATGAATAGTACTAATCAAATTTGGCTATGAATGAAAGATACCATTCAATTTTGGTTTCTGACCTTTTCTCTCTTCCTTATATACCATTACATAACAATAATAATTACCGTAAAAGATTATTTGAAACTTTTTGAAATGTGCATGCTACAAAGGATATTAGGGATGATTTTTTGGATTTACTAATAATATTGAGGATGTTATTCGGTCACGTGGTCTAGAACTCTTTAATTGTCAATTTCAAAGATGTGAAGATGCCATTAGTAAAATTAATTATATTACTAAAATTATTTAAAATTGTAATGAGTTTGTTGGTTGTGATGAAGAAAATAGCGAAGAACTAAAATTCGAAATTCAAACATATCCCCTATCATTTTAATAAATAGAAAATATTTAATTCTATCTTTTCCAATACTTATTTTTCAATATATCCTAACTTATTTTCTCATTATGATTCACATGACAATGACTTTCATTTAGTAGTTTGTTCACATACAAGCATATTTTAAAAAATAAGGGAATTGTTATGAATCAAGGTAATTATGAATTATCTTCCAGCCATGTTTTATATGATGCAATAATAAATAATCATTCCAATAAGAGATTTGAAAAATCACATACATGCATGTTTAAATCATCTGATGATACTTGTATTTGTGAACTATATTGTTTTAAGGAAGAGAGAGGAATCAAATTTTTCTGAGTTTAAGTAGGAGTCCACCCTATTGTTATGCCAATTTCTTAGGTTGGAAATTCCAAAGGGGAACTTGAAGTACAAAATGAGATATATCCTAGTGCAGAAAAGGTTATAATAAATTATTTATGAAAATCAAAATGGTACCCCTTTTTTGGGAAAAGAATTCATTCCCAAAAATGATTCTGAACTTACAAATAAAAATCCTAGTAAAATATTTGATAATCTTGAAAATGTTTTTCAAATATCTAACAATATTTAATTTGATTGCAATGTTTCAACTGATTGAAATAATTTAGCATGACCTTGTGAGGGTAATGTACTTTATGTAAATAAAAATGTAAAATTTATTTTGAAGCATTTTTAGTTTATATGTTTTTCATATTTTATTAATTAGACTAACGTATATATGATTGTAATATTTCATGTATTTAAGAGTTTATGCTGGTAGTTTAAATGTTTTAATTGTAATGTTTTACTTTGTGAATGAGTGGAATAATATATATTATTTAATCCAATTAATTTTCTTCAAATAGATAGAAATTTAAAATATGAGTATTAGAAGATCTATCAAGAAAGTAAATCATTACCATTTCAAATAATATATAATCTCTATCATCTTGCTTGGTATATCGGGATTATTAATAGCGTCAAATTTAATAATATTCCAGAAGCTCCAATACTTAAATTCCTTCTCAAAATTTTTATCAATGATATTACCCATCGACAAATTCTTCACAATCAATAATATATTTTCAACTTAGTTTTAATGAAACATTTGAAATTTGGTTGGAAACATCATTCTCAAAGGGGTTCTGTTGTATAGTAATATTAATATGTTTTATGACGTAAATAAAACAATAAATACTAACATTTTTCTGCAAGATATGGTGCATGAAGTTGCTTTACATCACTTTCAGCAAATATCTAATCCAACTAATTTTTTCTTCTAGTAGTTTCACGTTTACCATAATGATTTTTATGATAACATAGAAACATTGTTAGAATAATATTCTTGTGACGTTTACCATATTGATTTTTATGATAAAATAAAAACATTGTTAGAAGAATTCTTTCGTGAAAGATTTTCTTTAGAGAGGAAAGTTATTTTCACAAAGTGTCATAGAATTTTAAAATTTATCTTTTTATAGTTTGTTATTAATTAAATCTCTATTTATAATTTTTATTGTATATATGCTTGCATGTTTAAACAATATGATTTACTACATGAGAGGTTTGATTTTAAATAATTTTAGTCATCAAAGTAGGTTAGAATAGGGTTAGAGGTAGTAAAATTTGTAATAAGAATATATTCATTTTGTTGAATTTTGTAGATATGGTTGGTATTCATAATATAGTTTTGATATTTATTTAAAGCATGTTCTTCATGCTAAAAATACAAAATAAAAAATAATTGTATCTATCAAAAGACAAAATTAATTTTTTGCTTTAGCACCACAAGTAGTCAAAGTTGGCCCTCTACCCTTCGAGTTGGCTCAACTATTTGTGGCACCCATTCGATCCATGGATTCTCTCTATATTGAATTCGTTTGTCATCCTCTCCTACTCATTAAACCTAGGCATCAAGAATAATATCTGCATAAGAGATCAAAACATCTCATTCAAAGAGGTCACAACTTTGTGGATTATATATATGAAAAGATGTTGAGGCTTTACGAATAATGTCTATGTTAAAGGGCTGAATTTTTGTGATTTATCATTGTGCATAAGGTATGGATCATATTGCGGAGGGATGACTTAGATGGTGGGTGGATGCACGTGCTAATTAGTTTTTTCATAGATTTGACTTTCATACCTCTTGTTGAATTGGGTCTATAAGGAAAGAATTGTTGGTATTTTACCTCAAGTGGAAACCCAAGGTAAGCTTTGTAATATTCTTGTGCATAGTGATATCATCTTTTCCTATATTATTTATTATTTAATTTCTGAAGTATAGTTTCTTAATGAAGAAGTTGTAAATGCTAAAATAAGACATATAATCATCAAAAGTAATCATTAGTGTTTAGGAATAAGTACTACTCTACATTATACATGAAAAATCAACATGATATGAGAGCTTCGGTGAAGGAAGAAAGTTGAAAATCACATCGAATTGAATCTCACTCTCTATCAAGAAATAATTATCATATCTCTATTTCCATGATTTCTGAGCAAATGGATGCCACTTACAAGGAAGGAAACAAAATTAAAGGATCCTCTAACTCCAAAGCATGGAAGAAGAGAATTGACCCTGTGTTAGAGGAACATGAAGTTCTACAATATGTCTAAGGAAAAGTACCTCAACCAGATGAAGATGATGATGATGATCTGAAAGAAATGTTTAGGAAGTGTGAGGTCAAATAGTTAATAATTCTATTTGAATCTCTTAAGGATCATGTGATTCCATTTATTTCATAATTGGCTACTTCAAAGGAAGTCTATGATACTCTTGTTAATTTGTACTCAATCAACAACATTGGTAAAAAAATATCTTTGAGGAATCAACTTTGTGATACATAAAATTCAATGGATGAACCTATTGCTTCCTACTTCATGAGAATTTCTCACATAAAATATAGGCTACAAATCATTGGTGATGATATTTCTAAATGTGAAATAATTATTACAACAATCAATGACCTGCTAGAGTTATGGGATTCATTTGCATCCGACATTTGTGCTAGAAAGGATGCTCTAAGCATTAAGGAATTGTGGACCTCTTGCACTCAAGAGGAGTCTAGGATTATAACTAAAGGAAATATGCATATCCATGAGAAGGAGAATCTTAAGCTTTTGTTACAAGATTTAGAAGAAAAAATGGAGAGAATAAATTTGTTGCTCAAAATTAAAGTGCAGGTAGAAGATCCAATTCACAAGGAAAGAGAGACTTGTCAAATGTCTAATGTTTTGGATGTCACAAATATGGACATTATAGAAATAGTTCTCCTAAAGAATCAAACAGGAAGATGAGGAAGAACAATGACGATGATAATGAGAATCCTCGTCAGAATAAATCCAAGAACGGTTCTTCCAAAGCTTTAGTAGCTGGTGATCAGGATTGATTTTACTAGAATTACTGCAAGTATCATAGGAGAAAGAGGGTGTTTAAGGGGTCCCTAACATAAAATTAGAAGTCATATAGAGCCCTTATTAGAATTGTTTAGTAAAACCTAGAAATTTAAAATTATTTATAAGAAAGATCTAAGCTTTTTGGATAAAACCATAGAGCTCGACCTAGTTCAATATTTCCATTCAAATATGTAACCATAGCTCATGAAAGGAAGGAATGATGGGATTTGAGACAAGGATTAGATCAAAGAGAAATTTGATCCTTTTTTTCTCAAAAGACAAGTATCTTATTTATCTCTTGTTTGATTATTGCTATTGTTATTATTTTACTATTAATTAGTCTCTCGTTTATGCGTTCTTTGGTTGGTTCTAATTTCTCTTCCATGGCCTCTTAGTTAGGATTGCAGGTTCATAGTAAAGGTCACCAAGGCTTTGACAAGAGGATGGGAGAAGTGTAGGAATGAATAAAATCCAAATGAATTTCTTAGAATCCTGATTTATTGTACCAGATGAGATATAAACTTAGAAGAAGTGATTAGATAAGAAAGCTTGAAGTATGGTTTGATTAGGGTGTCTACAAGGTCTTGCAATAGAAGGTTCTCCTAGTAAGAGGATAACATCATGACAAGGCATTTGTCCCTGATGTGAGGTACACTTCAATTATCATTTTCTTTGAAGATTACACCAGCTTGATCCAGCATCTGTTTTCATCAATAATTGAGAAGGGAAAAGTGTACATAAGAGTTACCTCAAGCTTATAAGTAGAAAATCTCATTGAATACTGTACAGGTATTTAACCTCTCAGATCGATATTGTGGATTTTCATTGATAGATTATATATTGAAATAAAATACCAATAAAGGGAGCAACATGAACTACCACATGAGGACACATATCAGTTTTACAGGGAGCACCCAATTTTGGTGTCTGGAAAAAAGTGTGATCAAGTGAAGGAAACATAATAGTTGATGGCTGAGGCAAGTATTTTTTCTCAGCATTTGGTACCATCATGGTGTAGTTGGTCATGGACGATAAGTACAATCACATACCTAGTTTGCAAAGATAGTGCTAAAAATAGAACGAATTTGTTGCTTCACTTTGGGCTCCACTATAATTTTCTTCGATAAGCATAAATTAGTCATCTATTACACTCAATATGGAAGAATTCAAGTGTATCATAGTCAAATTGACAAGATCAGAAGCAGTTTGACTGATCATGCTATTTTCTATATTATTTTTGACCAGGTGTTGGTGATGACCATAATGACAGGTTGAAGCATGTGTCACTTCATTCGAGACGTGGTGCTGAAAGGAGCTATGAATCTCTAGTGCATCTCTATCGATAAAGGAATAGTTGATATTCTTACGATGCATATTTCTGTAGGGAAGCTTATTTAATTCTGAGACAAGATTAGGCTTGTGGATGTTTCTTGTCTCATTGAGAGGATAGATGACGAGACGTCATCATTAATGGAAATACTCCTTGTGTATTCATGACCTTCATTAGGGAGTGGTCTCACATTCTCCCTATCTCATTATAACCTTAGTTTAAGAAGTTCTCCCTGTTTCATTATGACGTTGGTTGGAGAACAAATTGACAGATTATATAGCATCATGGATTGACGTTATTCATGTTTCAGTTTGAACTTGGTTGGAGAATGGAATGATAGAAGACGTTCTCACTGTTTCACTTTGAGCTTGGTTCTAAGAATGGTCCAATAGAGGATATTATTCATATGTCGGTTAGACAATGCTTGGGAAATATTATTAGAGGTTGCTAAAATCTCTTTCTAAGGTGAGTAGGAGTCTCCGAGCATCATGCTCAAATATCTTTTTAGAGTGAACTTCTTTATCATTGATGATGCATATGGGGTTTCATCTAGACTATGTCTATAATTTTTTCTATGGTGAGCCATGATTATGTTGATGTTGGTAATTATAATATTGATGATGATGTTTACTTTAATGTTGATCATTCCCTAGATAATTGGTTAACTTGTGATCATCTTCATATTCATTATTACTACCTCCCTAGCTATGGGGGAGCGTTGAAGTTTTTAGTGATGGTCAATATTCATAATATATTTTTGATATCTATGTAAACCATGTTCTTCTTGCTCAAAAAAAAAAATCAACTATTTTTTTAATGATTATAGAACAAAATCAATTTTTTTTTTTAGCACCACAAGTAGTCCAAGTCAGCCATATACCCTTCGAGTCCTATCACCTATTCGTGGCACCCATTCGATCAATGGATTCACTAAATATAGAATTCGTTTTCCTCCTCTCCAACAAATTTGACCTAAGCATTAGCAATAATATATTCAAGTCATATGAAGCAAGGAAGGGAGAATATCAAAGGTTAAGGAGAAGATAAAATCTAACTAAAATCTCTTTAAAAGGCCAAATATTTTCTATGGTATATCTTTCTACTAAAAGACCAAATTTCTGTGAATTAGGAGGTGAAACATTTATGAGTTATTCTCGTGCAAGAAGGTTGAAAAATATATGTGAAAGAGGTAAAAACTTTGTGGATCATCTTTGTAAAAATAGGTCGAGACTCTATGATTAATATTTGTGGTAGGGTTCAAACTACTGACTTCTATCACTGTTTATAAGGACCACATATTCTATGATACTTCTCTATGGAAAATGTAGTTTAATTATGAGTACTCCTATGATTACAATCATATTGGGGACGGATGACTTGGACACATAGTGGATTCTCTTGTTGGTTAGTTTGTCAATAGCTTTGACTTTGATATCTCTTGTTGAATTAGATCTCTAAGGAAATAATTGTTGTGTTTTTACCCCATGTGGGTTTTCTCATAGTAAATATTGTCTTGTTCTTTTGCAATGTGATCTCTTCTTTTCTTTTACTGTTAATGGTTGAATTTTTGAAGTTTAATTTCTTGATGAATAAGTTGTAAATGCTAAAATAAGACATATAATCATCAAAAATAATTATCAATTTTTATAATTAGGTACTATCCTACATTGTACTTGAAAAATTGAAATATTTGGATAGTGAAGTTATGTCAAGTAGGTGACACAATATCATCACGACATATTCAAGGAAGTTCACTTTTTCTTTCTTCTCCTAGTTATATTTCATCCTACCCATGCGTCATTCATTAAAAGATTTCACCCAAGTTCTATCTCTAACTTCTATTAGTTTTCTACAATAAGGAATTTGACAGAATATGTCTAATATATTGAGTTTTTAAAGCATGACTCAACTAGGAAAGAGAGTAAAAGGTGGAAACATTTATTTTTAGTTACACATCAGTTTTCATTTAATCTTTTAATGTGTGGCTTAATTAATGGGTCTCTTTTTTTCAAACTGATAATTAGTTTAGTATTTTAGAAACTCGCTCTTCTCTATTTTCTTTGAAAACACCATCTCAGGTAAAATTAATATGTCACAATCTTAATTTAAATGAAATGACATAGTTACATGTAAAACAGTTAAAAAAATTCAAATTTTTACAATTCAACATATACTTCATAATTTGTTTCCACCTTCAATTTTTGAACAAGTGAGATGATGACTTATCTTTTATTTAGATCTTGTTTATTCAAGGCTTATAATTCAATAATTTTATCATATATATTCAATTAAGTTTTTTTTGTACTTTTCTATAATCTTGCTTATTGTTTCTTTTTTTCACTTTCAAATTTAATGTTAATATTCTTTTATCGAAATTTTGCAAGTTTTTATGTTCCTCTTGTTTGCATGAAATTTTTTAAAGGCATTGTAACACTCAACAAATAAGTGATAGAATATGGGTTATTCTTAAATTCTTGTCTACAACTAAAAGAATCACACTTAATCATCCTTAAATCATCTAGGAGTTCCCAATAAAATTTACGTACTTGTGGTAGAATTCCTTCATTAATATGAATTCATATTTATAATACTAGCACATTTATACTTCAGGTTTCTTTCAAGTTTCTTCTTCTTTCCCCCATTTATCTCCGATCAAAATAAATTTATATTTAGAATCATTTATGGAAGGAAGATGTTAGGCTAAACTTTGGAAGTAAGTGAACTACCAACAAAATCTAAATAACTCTTGTATCACCCCACTTCCTTATGCCTAAGTTGCAACTAAAAGGAAATTTAAAATACCTTCATAAATATGAAATGTGATTTCAAAATCTAATAAAAAGAAGTTGGAAACATCATATCATTTGGGAAGTCCAACTAAACTTGTCATTTCTATGGACGTTGGCTAATTGCAGGGACATACTTGTATAATGCCAAGGCACCTTAGTCGGGCTATGAACTCTTGTGGGTAGAGAAGTAATACTAGGTCAAGAGAGATGAGGAACACACATAGGGAATGGTTTACTTAACTAGAGTGAATGCCGCATGTCATGCTTTAGATTAGTCTTTTGCATATTTGAAAGATAACCAAAATTAACATCATAAATTGACTTGAAGGAATGATTTATTAGTCACTCAATGTTCATGATTAGTGACAATATCTATTATATTCATAAATGTAAGGTGGTACTCATAAATAAAGAAATGTATATTTATAGTGATTACGGTTATTATTAATGGTATATGTTAATAAGACTTTTAGCTAAATTGAGAGAAAGATATCTACTTTTCCCTATTGTGTCACTATTTATTGAAGCTTCAACAACTCCCCTTAATTTTTTAAAAAATAAGAGCCCACCCATATGAAAGTTTGGAAATATTTCCTTTGCTTCCATTAGATTTTGTTTTCTTTTATGATTAATTCTTTATGCTTCATAATTTCCAATTTTTGAGGTTTCCATCATCTTCTACTCCTTAAGAGAATTTTGGTGATATAAGATTTTTTTCATTTCGAGTTCTTGATGAAAATTCATGGCCCTATGAACTTTTGCATTATTATTGTGTTTTGATGACATAACATGCTAACACAGAAGTCAATGTGGAAGCTAAAATGGATGATGAATTCGAAGGTTGAATTCACATGTAGGCTAAGAAGATGATGTGTCCCTTAGATACATATGGAAATTCATCATAAGGAATGAGATGACACGTTTGGTTATGTGGGGAATAATAGGGATTGATCTCATTTTTATTTTTATTTTTATTTCATTTTATTTTATTTTTATTACCAAAATTAATTGGATTATACTTTCTAGGTCAATTCTCACCTCATCAAGCTCACTCATTTATCAAATACATGGACTCCTCCATCTATACCTTCCTATCTATTTTCTCACAAATTATTATAATTACAAAATACAATATAAACCATCCAAGATTTCCCTCTGTCATGCATGTGGCATATTAAATTGTGTATTTAGATCAAACACCAATCTTAACCCATGAGCTTGATTAGCAATGGCTAACCATGAAGTTCAAGAGGCCATATATGGAGTTAATGAAGGCCAAATTAGGCACATAATAGCTTTTTAGAAAGCTAAGATGGAGGTGAATAATTTGAGAAGGTTAATTTGGTTGAATTAATGAGGAAAATTCCTAAAAAATATCAAAAATATTCTTCTACATTTTTAATTTTATTATTTTCTTTTGAATTTATTTTATTTTCATCAATTATTAATTTTTTTATGTACATATGGATTTAAATGATGCGAGACTAGACTTCAAACAGAAATATGAATTAATCAAAGTCTCAATTCAAGAAAAAAAATAATTAAAATCAAGAAAACAATAAAAACATAATCCCTTTTGTTTCATAAAAAAAAATTATCTTCATCAACAAATTCTATATTTTTATATTTAGTTTAGGAAAAGGAGGAGAGATATTTTTTTCCTATTGATTGAAATTATTTTATAAATACAACCCTCCAAAAAGAATGGGGGAAGAGGAATGCTTAGGCTAGGAAAAAGAATATGCTCTCATAGTTGATCCTTGAAAATGTTTTGCATACTGAGGATTGAAGCCATATTCAAGTTTTCTACACTAATGTAAGAGTTTGAATATTGGTGGAAAGACTTGAAATCTATATTTTTAATTAGTATGTGTACTGATACTTATATTTTTCTACTAATGAAAGATATGAAGTTAAGTTACATGTTTTTTTTTTACTTAAACTATTATTTTATCAGATGAACTATTTACGTGATACATCAATCCAACCATATCCTGAATTTAATTGTTGATATGTGAATCTAAGTATGTGTTCATGTGGTTTTGGTCACTACTTATTCAGTCAACTGCATATTCACATCTATCTCAATTACTTCAAGTCATATGAACTATTTATCTGATTTATTGGTTCACCTTGATATTAAATTCACTTCCTATTGATTCCCTGTGTTCTTAATTGAGATGGGGATTGTTCCCTCTCTTGATTGAGATAGGTTAGAATTGAGTATATAGAGATAAAATAATTCTTTCTTTTATGCATAATAGAAATACAATTTCATATAGAATTTAGTTGAGCTTCAACGAATGTCTCCTTTCGAGGAGACATACATTTAGTCGAAACCAAGCCCACATATCGGTGTATGTCACCATACGAAAGGGATAAATGTATAATTGGGACATTTATTTGGTGACTATCCCTTGTTTCAGACAAGAAGTTTTCTACTTGTCAATCGGTTGGGTATGTTCTAAGCTCATCCAAATTATAAAAATAAAATAAAAGTGAATTAGCAACATGTAAAGGAAAATAGTAAGTTTAGATAAAATGTTACTACCATTATCAAGTATGCTTCTTAATCAACATAGTACTCTATTGTAGTGGCTACCACCACCATCCAAAATTTTACCTTAGCCTCATTTTGGAGCCTTCATACCAAAATCCTAGTAGCATGTCTTGCACTGCCTAGGTACTTGTGTTTTCATTTGATTTTATCATTGTCTTTATAGCTTGTGATTGGTAACCTGTCTTGCTTTCGGTCCACATGTTGACCTCCCGTGACTTCGTTTGATCCTAGTTCTTGTGTTGTCTTGAAAAACTACAAATTCCTAGAGGGTGGAATACATTTCACAGAGAAACCCAACAATATTCATCGCCATAAAAAACTACGCAGAGAAGGCAATTAGCCTTACTCTCAAAAACTGCGCAAAGCATGCAATCAACCTTGCTCTCAGAAAATACACAGAGAAGGCAGTCAACCTTGCTCTCCATAATTTTCTAGATCATCCTCAGATAGATCTTTGTAATTAGGTATTGTGTGCATCAAATAAAGATTGTATGCCAATGTTACGACCTTGGGAATTTGATCTAGCAATCTACCCCAACAGGGCCCATTGTTTTCTGTTTTATCTCCTAGGGTTAGGTTTTCGGATGTTTTAGGTTTTCTATTGTTTGTCAATAATACGTAAGCCCTCAAGCCTCATTGTAAAATAGTTCAGAGGCATGTAGTCGGACATCACTTCTCAAAGATAAGATACCATCACCCGAGCTAGTCTTATTTCCATTCTATTTGTAAGCATATTTTAGTATCTGATATTAATGAAATGAAGCGTTTTCTTCACTGTATCTCTATATTTAAGGTTATGTATGTAATTTTTTATGTTCCCATTTAAATTCAAATCAATGGTATCAGAGGGGTTTTCTCTTTCTCTGTTTTTCTTTGCATGTCCCCAATGAGGTCGAGATATAAAGAGTTAGGCCTCCAACTAGTCGAACCTTTGCAAGAAGAACCTCACAAATATTGGTGGCCTCCCATGGTAGAAGAACATAAAGACAAGGGGGCAGGAGATCGTTTCAAAATCTTGCTTGAAGAAGCCCTCGAGCGATAGAAGAACACAATTGTGGACAACTTCACCTAGAACCTTTAGGGGCTACCTAAGGGCGACACATCTACTTGATGTGGCTACTCTGGAAGTGCCACATCCTTTAAGGTGAAATTTAACTTTAACATTCCCATATTTGAGGGTCAGACAAATGTATACATGGTATATAAATGGTTAAATATGCTAGAACAATATTTTTTTTGTTCATGATTTTTCCAGTTGAGAAAATATTACTTTTTCTTTACTGAAATTCACCCCCCACATCAAGGAATGGTGGGAAACCTTCTATGAGAATAATTTTGAAAGTATGCCCTCACTATTTTTGGCCACGCCAACTTGGGGTTCATTTCGGGATGCCATCAAGGACTAGTATTACCCTGTCAGGATCTATGAGGATAAATACATAAAGTAGGCCACGCTCTGGCTGGGAAGGGACCTAGACGTGTTGGGGTTTACAAATTTTTTTCATACCCTTCGCACAGATTTTGGTATCAATGATTTTGAGAAATGTTTGGTACTCAAGTAGTGTGGCTGCCTACCTAGGTACATCTGATATGAGATGGATTTCTTGGACATCTCCTCATTCAACATGATGTACCTATATGCTGTGAAGATCAAGAAGAGGTTTAAATAGAAAAAGCAATAGTTTGAATCTACGAACCTTAAGAAAGGAAAAGGCACACCCAAATCATAGAGAAAAGGGAAAATCCAAGGCGAGGCGACCCAGGATAACCTATCGAAGCCGCAAGCAACTAAAAAAACCATGAAGACCAAGGACATGGGAAAGTGGTGTGAGTTTCATAAGAGCTCCACTCAAAACATAAGTGAGTGTCAAGCTAAGAAGTGATTGGTGGCCGAGTTGAAAGATTCTGAGTCTGATGCATGTTCAACCTCTAAGTTAGAACCCAACAAGCGGAATGACAAAGGCAAGCATATCATTGACATGGATCCAAACACCACTATGATAACCATGAAGATCCAAAATATTGAGCCTGAAGATACAGAAAAGGGGGAATGCCTATTCCACTCACAGATGTGGGCAAAGGCTTCTCCGTTGCAGTTCACTATTGATAACAGGAGCCAAAAGAACTTCATTTGAGAAGAGATCCTAAAGCAACTAAGCCTAGAAACTATAGCAAATCCACAGTAGTACATCATTGGGTGGATTCAACAAGGACGTGATCTCCTTCATAGCCAACAGTGGTTCCTTCCCTAAAACATCAAGCCCTTCACGATGAGGTATTCTGTGATGTTTCTCCTCTTAAAGTGTGTTATGTATTATTAGGTCAACCATCCTTATGGAAGCACCATGTAGTATATGAGTCTAGACCCCACTATGTTATTATTTCTTTGGGTACTAAGTTATACAGGATACTGGAGGTAGCCCCACCTACTACCATCTCTTTGATCTCTACTAAGAAATGCATCACGGTCATCTCCCAAACTAGGAAATTCGTGTTCTTTCAAATTAACTTTCAAGGTTAGGGGAACGTGGTAGCCGCATCCATGGCCCCAAATAGGGGTTCCTCCAAGACACAGAATTAGGTGGATGTGGACATGTAAGAATACAGGGAAATCCTCTCCTCACCCACAAGGGGTAGCGTTCCATTGTTAGGTCAAGCATCCAATCGATCTAACTCCTAGAGTACCACTACCCAACATGTTGAAATATCATCGCTCCATTCTAGAAAAAGATCAATTGGAAAATCTAGAAGTTGATGCAAAAAGGGCACATCTGACCAAGTTGCTCACCTTGTGGGATCTCGATTGTACTTGTACAGAAGAAGCATGTGGCTTGGAGGCTCTGCATCGATTATCGAGCGCTAAACAAAATCAATGTCAAGAATAGGTATCCACTCCCATGTATTGACGACCTCCTAGACCAACTCAAGTGGTATAATTATTTTAGCAAGATCAAACTAGGGTCTTGTTCTCACCAGGTTCCAATTAAGCCCACAGATCTAGGGAATACTTTCTTTAAATCCAATGAAAGCCTTTTTGAATGGTTAGTTATGCCCTTCAGGTCGAAGAACTCCCTTACCACTTTTATGAGTTTAATGGATGACATATTGTGGTGCTTCTCCAACTCATTCATGGTTGTTTGTCTGGACAACATCCTCATCTTTAGCAAGAGTTGGGAAGAACACTTGCAACTCATTTGTCAGGTTCTTCAAACCATTCGGTAACATAAGTTGTGTGCCAACTTGGAGAAATGCACATTTGGCATGAGCCAGTCAAATACTTGGGTTACATCATCTATGAGCATGGTGTGCATGTGGACCTGACCAAGATCCCAGTCATTCAAGATTGGCTAGCCCTGAACACTCTAATCGAGCTTCACAACTTTTTGGGCCTTACAAATTTTTATCAAAGTTTCATGTTGGGATTCTCCCATATGACTTGGCCATTGAGTTAGATTACTAACGGTGCAATTAAAGGAAAGTTAGCCTTGTCCTAGTCCCAACAAAAGGCCTTTGTTGAATTGGAGGACCACCTCTACTCTACATCGGTACTCACACTGCCAAACCTGCAACAACCATTTGAAATTGAGACAGTTGCCTCAGACTATGTTATTGGTGCAGTTGTCACCCAACACGAGAATCTAGTGGCCTATAATAGTGAGACACTTTCTAATGCAATTCAAAAGTACCCCAACTATGATAAAGAGATGTATTCCATCATGCAGGCATATCGACAGTGGAAGCACTACATTTTTCGTAAGGAGATGGTCATCCACCCCAATCATCGACCTCTTCAGTTTATACAGACATAGGGTAAGTTGCAGAATGATCGCCATCAGAAACGGTCTACATATCTACAACAATTTCACTTGAGCATTAAATATAGAAAGGGTATCACCAATCATGTTGCAAACTACCTCTGTCAACCCCCAATTGCAGCACTGACTACTGTTCTCATCTCTTGTCATCACGATACCTCTAGGGTTGCAACTATACAAAAATGATCCAAAGTTCGCCTCCACATACCAAATTCTAGGAGATGGAAAGAAATTTCATGATTTACACATCTAGGAGGCATTATTATGTACCTATGCCACATTTGTATTCCTTCAAGTGAGTGTGCCAAGCTGATTTTGGAGGCACACTACAGTCGGGTAGTAGGACACTATGGTTTGGAGAAAATTGTGGTTCTATTAATAAATTATTTTTATTGGCCCAAACCCTAACTAGATGTTGGGAAATATATCAGATCCTTTACTACCTGTGTTAGTGCCAAGCCAACCATGAAGAACCAAGGCATGTAAAATCCTCTAGCTACTCTCAACCAGCTATGGGAATCCATCTCCATGGACTATACGTCGAGCCTCCCTTCTTCCAAGCATGGTAACGACCATGTATTTGTGGTCATGGATATATTTCCTAAGATGGCTATATTGGTAGCCTATAAGAAGAGTATCACAACAAAAGACACTGTCAAAGACTTCTTTGAACAAGTATCAATACGTTTTGGGATCCCACAGATCATTATATCAGATTAGGATAGAAATTTTGTTAGCACATTTGCGTCAAGCCTTTGGACATTTTTGGACACCAAGCTCACAAAATAGACTGCCTTGCATCCTCAGACTGATGGCCAAACGGAGGTTGTCAATAAGATTACAGTGCACATACTTCGCATGTAAAACTCCAAGCATCTTCAAACCTGGGATGAGATTATTCCCTGTTGGCAACACAGTTCTAATAGAGCTCTCCATAGCTTGACTAGTCGGAGTACCTTTCTAGTGGGTCTCAGATTTCAACCATTGTGTCTGATTGATGTTTTCATGCCTCATGCGACTATGCAAACTGAATCCACACATGTACTATCTAAGGTCGATAAAGTGATTAGATTTATTGAACGCATCCACCACGTCTGCAAATAGGTCCATAATATTCTGGAGAAATCAAATCGAAAGTACAAGCAAGGACATGATCAACATTGGGTGCCACACAAGTTCCAGGTGGGTGATAAAGTCTTGTTATATTTGTAGAAGTAATGCCTTACTGGAGCCTTTCTGAAATTCAGACCACTCCGATATGGTCCTTACACCATTGCCAAGGTTGTGAGAGACAGTGTATTTGAGCTCAAAATTCCCCTATTCCTTGGCTTGCACCCAGTGTTCAATGTAGACCGCCTTCCACCATACTTCCCACCATTGTTGGACACATTAGACATTACAGAAGAACGCACACCAATAGTGTTGAATCCAGACTGCATGGAACAAGCCACAATTGATCAGATCATGGACACATAGATAACAAACGCGTAAAACCAAAGGATCCCTCTATATCGAGTTGTCAAAGCAAGCCAAATCCTTCACCAGGGCAAGTGGCTCACCAAGGACCAAGTTTAGCAGAAGTTTCCTCATCTCATGGAGGAACTCAACACAATGGGGAACATTGCTTCACAAGGGGGGAGGAATGATCTAGGTGGATATTGGTGGCCACCCACCTATTCCACTTGGACCCCCACCGTTATTTCTTTCAGTTTTTGAGTTTCCTTCATTCTAGCACATTTTACTATTTTTGGCAGTTTTTCAGGTCCTAAACTTCCACAACCGTTTTGAGGCCCTAAACAATGTTTTTTTGCAAAATCATCGACATATAATATAGGATTTTTACTTCATATTCACTGTTAGTAGTTGTAGTTCTCTAATAGATATTTCTAGTGAGGTATCGTGTGTATCAAACAAAGATTGTATGCCAAAGTTATGACCCCTGGAAGTTGATGTAGAAATTTACCCCAATGGAGCCCATAATTTGGTGTTTCATCTCCTTCGGTTAGGTTTTTGGATGTCCAGGGTTTTCCATTGTTTCTCAATAATAAATAGTCCCTCAAGGCTCATTATAACACAATCTAGAGGCATGTGACTCCCAAATCTCTTCTTAGAGATAAGCTACCATTACCCAAGCTTGTCTTATTTCCATTCTATTTGTAAGCATATTTCAGTATCTGATATTAAGGAAATGAAGTGTTATTTCTACTACATCTCTATATTTATGGTTATATCTGCAATTTTTTCTGTCCTTGTTTAAATTTGAACCAGTGCAACATGAACAAAAACAAGAACAAGAGAAAGTACAAGGCACAAAAATAGAGAAAACTACGTTGACACAAGTTAAAGACTCAGATCCACCAGCAACAGATGTTGAAAATCATGAGTGATTGTAGCAGGAGGAACTTTCTCGACATGATGAATAGATGGTTGAATGTATGGACACAAAAATAGTAGAGCCAGATTAGGATCAGGAGACAAACCTCATGCCAAAAGAAACAGAGGTCACTCCACAAGCTTCACCAACTCCATTTGTAGAGGAAATACCAAGTGAACAAGGAGAGAGTGTTTTCCTTGAGGATGATTTGGGAACATATATGTACAACATAGCCTTTGACAAGTAAAGAAACAAGGTTTTATAGGTGCACAGAGTGGACAGCCTGGAGCATCATACATCTCCTACACACTTTGAAGAGCAGGTGATTGTGACTGATGTGTGAAGACATCCAAGCTTCTTAGGCCAATGCTATGAAGGCTTATGTGAAATCCACAAGCTCATATGTGATGTTCTTAACAGCATAAAATGAGCACATGGCTAAGGACTTGCAAGCGATGAAGGAGAGGGGAGAACAATCAACGAGATCTACTAGAGACGAAATGAAGAAAGTGATACTCACTAAAGTATTAGCTCTTGAGACAATCATACAAAGACTGTATGATAGGCTCATCATTATGCAAAAGGAAGTTGTCCATTTACATAGCTTTCATCAGTGTTTCTTCAAGATTAAGCGCATGCTTACAAACATACATGTCGTTTTTTATCACGTATAGACATGAACAATAAGGTACAAGGGAGCCTCATTTTAATTGCACAAGATGATGAAGCCATAGGCAAAGCTGGACAAAGCACACATCTAGAGGCAAATCTGAAACTATGAGGAACTCCCGCCATTCGTTGGCAGTGTTGAGACTTCATATGCATGGTTTTTCAGGAGTTTGGACGTCATCGTGTAGACGCATAGGAGCCCATCCATTAAAACACTCATCGAACCCAGAGAGAAGAGACATGTCTAATTGGAGATTAACATGCAGTTCGAGTAGTTGATGTGCACGACCACAAGTGCATACTTGTAGATCAGCGTAAAGAACATGTAGAGGTATTTCACTAGATCAGCCACACTCATGACTATGTTGTCCATGTTACAATACGGGTTGGATAGAAGTTACAGGTTAGTATACCCAGAAGCAATGGAGACAAGTGTTCATTTCTAGAAATATATCACCAAGAAGTACAAAGAAAACATTACGCTCTACCAATCTTGGCATCGGTTCACCACCAAATATCACTAGGAAGATGTTGCCGAGTTGGTCTTTTTCATAGCCATCTGAGTCTTCGTGTTATCTTCTCTCACTGACTCAAGCCTATTTTTGTCCCACATGGGTATAGGTAGAAATAATTTCATTATTGTAGATATGTTGTAAAGTGAAATTCCAAGTGTCATTAGTGGAATTCAAACAGTCATATGTAATGTAAAGAGTTATATGTAATGGAGTTGAAGAGTCATGAGGGTAGTCCAAGAGTGAAAGGGGAATGTGAAGGGTCACCCCACCCTTTGTTATACATAGAACCTAAAAGCTCATACAAAGGGGTTTTGGTTAAGCATTAATTATGGAAGGCTTGGAGAGTATTGCGGCGAGCCTTGACTTCCCCATAGTGAAGAGTGAGTACACCTCTATGGAGTAGGTGGTGTTGATTGTAATGTTCCACTATTGGGGCTAGTGGTTGTCAGTGGTGTATGTATGGATGGAGCTTTCACTTAATATATATATATATATAATAGCCAACACATTTTCATGCCTATGTGGTTATTATATTTTGAATATTATGGTTGCTTTAGCAATGTATGTTATTTAAATTACACATTTGTCTATGAACTATTTTTTATGCAATTGTATGAATCTCGTTGCAATTGTCTTATTGGTTTAACTCATCACTTTGGATTGTGGACTATTATGGTTTCAAGTTCGTGATGTCAGTAAGCTTGTGTGTTCTGTTTAGGTTGGGTACTATTACATGCTTCTAAGGGACACGCTTTTTTTCAACCTATGTATTTTAGAACCCCCATGCATCTCACTTGACTCATCACAAGTTCATACACTTGCTTCCAACAAAGATATCATAGTTATCTATGTGCACTACTGTAGTCAAGGCATTGCTTTACCACCCAATGTTGGGGCTCCTACTCCAAACAGTCTAAGGTCTAGTTGGAATTCTTACTAGGTATATACCCTAACATGTTGGCAGGTCCAACACTATCAACATACTGATTATGTTTATTCTTCTATTATGGATAAACAAAGTAATGAATAATAATGTATTTTAAAATAGGATAATAGTTGATATGCACTTTGGAGATAGTTATATTTTAGTTAAAGATATGATCACTATTGAGTATTTAATATCAAATGGTTATATTAATTCTATTTATTATTTATTAGAATATTTTTTTCTTTTTTCTTTGAAATACACCAACAATTTATTTTTATTATTTTAAATGCTATAAAATTACATTTTTACATGTTTTTTTAGGTATTTTCTGTTAACTAGTTTTATTTGAGATATTCTAAATCGAGATATGATATTATATCTACAAATGGAATAAATAAAGTGCTCAAAATCGATAAATACTAAGCATTGATTAGAGATAAGAAATATATAACACATTATCATCTATTGCTCCCACCAATATTCCATGAAAGGGATGGTGATAATATTTCAGAATTTCCCCATTCCTATTTTATTTTACCAATTAGGTATGATGATCCATCGAAATTCCATATTTGGATAATCCATTCGCTTTCATATTTCTCTCCTTATACACATGTTGAAAAGGAAGATGGTTGGAAAACACTCTCAAATATTTAAACTCTTACAAGACATAATTTAGGAACATATTGTGACATCTTCGTTCATCTTTTACCCATATAATGATAAATGGGAATCATTGAACACCTATAAACAATTAATTCCTTTTTCATTCACAAAAATCAATACCGAATTTAGTTTCATAAATTCTCATAATTATCTCATCCCTCGTCAAATATTTCCCTAAATTTAAGGGAATGATTACTTGTAAACAATATAATCACTCCCCCTCCACATACAATTATCTCATCCAAAAAATCCAAGGGAAAGTTCTTATCAACTTGTACTTTATCACTATCCTTAGTAAATTTTCTTCTTTATCGTATGGTAGATGGCTCAATATGTTGAACCCATTCGTTGGAGACTTTATAGAACGATTTTACTTTTATTCAAAAATTGAAATGTTCCTCGAAAACCATATTCCCTAGGCTAGTACTAATGGAATATCTTTAAACCATTATTTGCGGATTTCCTACCCAATTCCTAGAGCCTACTTCAATACATTCCCTAAATAGACATTTTTCAAATCTATTAGTATCTTCATTTCTAACCATGTCTATTTTTAATAATCACAATCCATGGTCAAATTACCACTTGTCACCTTGTTAAGTTTACAAAGTGCACATTTCTAACCCACTTCCAATTACTCTTTTGTAATATCTTTCAAATTAATATTTTGACCTATAGTCCTTTTCATTTCTTTAATGCAGAAAAGAGCATACCCACTTTCCTATAAAAATATATTCTTTAATTAACTATTTCTAATTTTTTTAGTATCAACCTTGTAAATTTTTTTAGTATAACTTCATGTCACACTCTTTACTTCCAAGCATATTATAGTAAATTTGTATAATTCTTTTTATATTCATAATTATCTATCGAAACCATTCCACTATTAAAATAGAAAGCCTTCATAACTATCAAGCTACATAGATATTTTAACCAAATTATAATTTTGATGAAGGCCATCATAAATAGTTATAAATAATATAACGCCAAATATTCATCGCTTAAATTAAAGCAAAGTAATAATTTCATGTGATGAAGGCTGTCAATATCCATAATTTTCTCCCGAGCTCATTCCCACTGCAAAGAAATCATATGACTATAAAATTATTATAATTTTTACACCTTTGATGTTTTAAATGATATGAATGAAAATGATTGGATTAGAAGTAGAAGACGGGATTTTGTATTAATCCATGTATTAATATATGAATTTTCAGTGGAAAAGAATACATTTGTTTGATTAAGATCAAATATACTAGTTGATGTAGGTATAAGATATGTCTCGTAGGTATAGGTGAACTGGCGATTTCAGCTTCCTAATACATAGGAATTGGGGATTTAAGTTTCCTAATATATAACACTTTATCCTTAAGGTCATTACCAATACTTAAGGTATGTGTCTAGTAGGTATAGGTGAATGGGAGATTTAAGCTTCTTAATATATAAGAATCGGGATTTAAGTTTTTTAATACATAGTATTTCATTTTCATTTTTAAGGTTATCATCATCGTATCTCAAAATATTAAATATATATGAGTTGAAAAAATAATATATATATTATTTTAATTTTAAAATTATTTTCAAATATATTTACATTTTATTTTTAAGGTCACTATTTATTTTACGGTCACTACCAATACGTAAGGTATGTCTTTGTAGGTATAGATGAATTGGGAATTTAAGTTTTTTAATATATAGTATTTTATTTTCAAAGTCATCACCATTGCATCTCAAAAGATTATATATATATATATGATTAGATAAATATTAAATAATATATATTTTAATTTTAAAAACTATCCCGAAATAATATTACTTTAGAGCACAAACTTTTAATAAAATTAGACTTTTATGATATAACTACGTCAAACTTTAACATTACTAGATTGTCTTGTCAGGCACTGTCTCTTATGACTATACTAGATTTCCAATTATATATATATATATATATATATAAAACTAACTTTTCTTTAGATATAATTAATGATAATTCTGATTAGCATTCATTAAAACTAGAATTAAACTAAAATTAGTTTATTAGATTTTAGGAGAAAGGAAAGAAACTATTTGGATTTATTTTAAATCGTGTTTTTATGCTTAAAATAATTAAGAAAAAATTTTCAATCTCAACATAATTTTGATAACTTAAAAAGTTTAAAACATCAATATTGTGATAGATATTTTCAAATCTAGATCTAATTTAAGTATATCCATAACAATTTAATAGAAAACACTTTCTGTTTTCAACTTTTCTTGTCACAAACATGATTGTATCTTAATTTTTTTTTTATCTACTAATTTTTATTACATCATAAATTGTCCTTCCATCTAGCCGTATATATCAATAACTTATGAATTCGCCAAGAGCAGTCAGCGGTCAATTTTCTACTCTTTGAGAATTATCAAAATAAAAAATAGAGCTTTCTGCTCTTTGAGCATTATCAAAATAAAAAACATGTCCTTCTTCAGGAATTGATCCTAGTTGGAAGGGAAAAAACCATAACAAAACATTTTTCCTTCTGGAAATTATCCTAGTTGGAGGGGAAACAAACCATTTTCCGAACCACTCCCATTAAACCCAGGGCACTGTGCACCTATTTTTGAACATGTCCTTCCTTAGGAATTGATCCTAGTTGGAAGGGAAAAACCATAGAAAAACATATTTCCTTCTGGAATTGATCCTAGTTCAAGGGGAAACAAAAAATTTTCCCAACCACTCCCATTAAACCTAGGGCATTGTGTGTCTATTTTTGAATAGAGCATCCAATATTTTAATTTAATTATTAATAATTATTAGGTGAGTGGGAGGGATTTAACATCTATGGAATACTCTAGAATATTCATAGTATCATTCACATATCAACAGTCGAAATTCATGTTGAAAGTAGTTATGAATTTTCTGACTTTTTAATTAAATTGATTAATTACAAATAAATATCATATGGACATATGTGATAGGAACACGATTTATGGTTTATGGCTTTTCTTGACATGTGGTATTAATAATCCATGGTACTAGCTGATGGTAATGTAACAAAGCATATTTAAAAGTTTAGGAGCTCCATGGTAAGGTGAGGATAAAATCAAGATTCATATTTTTTTAAAAGTATAAATGCTTAATAATAATTTCGAATAAAGTTATAATTTTGTTATTTTTTATGATTTTTTAAATCTTGGCAATGTGAGATGTATAATGAGTTAATTATTAAGATGTTTATTGGTGTTAACTAGCCATTAATTTTAATATTATCAAAATTTTCATGTTCTAAAATATGACTTATTCCTTTATTCCTCAATCATTTAAATATGAACTACCATCTTTATGTCATTTTTACTTTAGATGTAGTTGGTTTGAACAAATTTTGCGACACTTATACATAATACTTTATCATACATATTGTTTAACTTAATGTTGTACATAAAATAGTTAATCATAATAATGTTGACGATGAAGAATTGATCATTTTTATAAAGATAAAATAGGATGCGTGACTTGATAAACAATTTATGAAAATAATGTTATATTATTCTATTGATTTGTACTTTGTAAACATAATTGGCTTTTGTAAATGAGGATAGAAACCCTAGCAATGGTAGTGGATCTAGTTCAAAGCATAGCCGAGAGTGCCTATAGTACTAGAGAAAATATTTTGGAATCTAATGCCACGTATATAGCATCTATCGATGACACAAAGCTATAATCCTAGAACGAAACGAATGCACACATAGTAATAATAGTTTTCGTTGCCATATAGCTAAAATCCTAGATCAAAAAAATTGCACACGTGGCTATAGCAATACCACACAACTAGAGGATCTTGATCTCCTACCTTAAACTTATGGAAATACATAGCTTCATCCAAATGAAATCAAAGGCTCTAGTAGAGTGGAGGGTCAAGGAACCCTTACACTGCTCCTTACCTATATGCTACTAGGCGATCGTATGCTAGATTTACCAATTTGTTATGAGATATTTTCAAACTCCCCTCAAGGGAGTCACTAATAGTTAGGGGTTTCTCCTACGATATTGTTCGAGACCTCAACTTTTATTTATAGCTTCGAGTGAGTCTTCCATTAACCATGAAATACCTCCTTTTTCAAGGTAAGCATTTGGAAAGCACTTCTCCTCTTTTAGTTTGCAACAATGGTAAGGATGTTACGATTTTTATGGTTCTTTGTCTATGATGGGAGATTAGACACTATCCTTCCTCCTCTGATGGGGGATTAGAGGTAATCCTTCCTTCTGCGCAAATGATGATTTGTAGATGAGTGTGATCAAACTACCTTTGGAAGGTTGTGTCAATGTTTTGAAAAAGGAAGGAAAGAAAGGTCACCTTGTGGACCAATCCGAATTTAGGTGATTCTCATCTCTAGTTGTTTCTTCTTTCCCTTTATGCCTACTTTGCTACTCTATCATTCATCTCTACTTCTGATAACATTAATATTGGGAGTGTTGTGAGAAAGATACATGATAACAAATGATGTAATTTGATTTTTTTATTAATAAAAAAATTAAAATTAATAAAAAAGATACTTGACTTTTGATTTAATTCTCATTTACATATTATAAAATTGTTTTCTATTTACTTATTCCTTCTTGTAATTTGTTTTAAAAAAATATATTTTCAAATTTTATATAAATAACTATGACCTTATCTTATATTAATAGAGAGAAAAAATCTCTATAAAAATGGTAAGAAAACTCAATGAAATTGATAGTCAACCAATATATTTTTGTGAAGAAATTATTAATGAATTTATCCAAACAATACATAAAATCAAAGTCATATTACTAAAAAAAATGATAAACTTCAATTATTATTATTTGGCTATATTATGAAAATTAGTTAATTAAATAGATAATATTAAAAATGTCAATTAAATAAAAATTAAATCATTCATAAATTAAAAAAATAAGTCTCATATAAACTAGTCTATATACATTTTAATTCAAGATTTATTGTGTCCAAAAACATCAATTTTTTTTAGGCACAACTTTTCCTCAAAATTTTCACTCAAAAATACAACTTATCCCTCTCAATATTTAATAAGCATAAAATAAAAAAAAATCGAGATTAGTTTGATTTTAAATACATTATTATATATTTATTATAACTTCAAATATTAACATAATATTATCCAAGTGAATTTCCTTGAAAATTTTATCTTGCAGTCTTAATATATTTTATAATTTATTTTATTACCACGGCAGACCGTGCTGTGCAGACCATCGTCCACCTCTAACTCTGCATACACAAACATGTTTATTCGTCGCAATGAAAATGTATGTATTATATTTTTACAAATAAAGTTGCCATAAAATTAATGTTTGTAAACGTGTTTCTTCGTCCCAAAGAAAATGTATAAATGGATTTTGCAGCAATAAAGATTCGATAATTTTAATAGGTATTCACAATAGACATCCAGGGCTGCGATAGGTATAAGTTCTGCACGTCTCATATCGCCAACCTTGAGCAGTCATCCATATTCAGTTTACAAGAGTTGATTGGGAGAGTTGAACCTTGTACAGCCAAAGGTTATATGAACTTCTAGATCCATGATCAAGGAATATTAAACTGAGTAAATCCTGCATGTCTCCTCTTCTTTCCTTTTCCTGAATGACCTAGTGAAGAATCAAGATTGGTAAGTGCTGAGTACTGACATCAGATCTCCTCATCAAGGGGGGCCAGTCCTCTTCATTTGGCTGAGCACTCCTCTTCAACACAACATTAAAAGATGGGATGCATTTCCTTTATATTTGGCTTGCTGAAAGAGGCTTTTCATGATGGTGTAACCCCGGGACACGGCTTACTACATGTTGATTAAAGTGCTGGAACAGCCTCCAGAAATGACTGTTAGGTTCTTATATTTTACCACAAAATCCTTGTGTCAGAAATGACTTTTAGGTTTTTATATTTTACCACAAAATCCTTGTGTCATAAGAGCGACACAGGTTGCACCTCTGACAAAATGAATGGAAAGAAAAATTTCTCTTGTTTTCCCAATCATTAATAACTCCAAAAAAAATTCTCAAAATAAGAATAAGATGGAGAATTAAGAATAGGATGTAGAAGAATAATTTTCTGTGTTTTAAATTAATTGAGATAATTTTTTTAGTTATATTTTTACTTTTTATAAATAAATATTTTAAAAATTTTGATATAACAAGGTTACATTATAGATATATATTATCTTTATATTGGATTGTGGAAGCTTTGAACACAATGAACTAATTATAGAGAAGATTTTTGGATGAAAAGCACATAGTAATTATTTGTACTCTTTTTGAGCCAACCATTGTAGTTCTTAAAAAAGTCCATAAATGAATTATTATGTAATTTTCAAAAAAAAAAATTCTCTATAATTTAATATGGATCACAAAAAACTAAATTCAAATTATAGATTACAAAACCCTAAATTCAACACCAAAAACTAACATTTATTCACTTTAAAATTTTAAAAAATAACCGTTCTTGTTTTGGTCGAAAATTAATTAAATCATAACTAAAATAATAAATTCAAACATTTAAAATCTTCGTAGAATTATTTGTAGAGAATTCCAATTGCAACCTACAAAATATGACAGTGACCTACGATTACAAGCATGTGTTTGGCCAACCGTACATAAAACTCACCTGCATCTAATTCCATTATCCATATGATTCTTGTGATTACCAGCGCAACTTGATAGCTCTGCCTGGGCCATGACGCGGCAGCGAGACATGGACTTTGCTAGTCCTCTTGGTGGGCCCGATCAAGCATGGAAATGTTATTTCCCAGAATGTCTCCGAATAGACATTTCTCTTATGCTGTCGGTCCAGGAAGAGCTCAGGGTCTCATCATAATCATAATTATATTCAGCTAGTTCTCCTCTGCCAAAACTGGAATTCTTGACTGTGAGAACCGCAAGGAGATTTGCTGGATGGCAATGCAAATTGAGGATCTGTGCCTGAGCAGTGGCCAACTGAGCTTGCAAATAACAAACATGCTGCTGCAGCTGGTAAATTGCACCTGCACAACCATAGACGGGATCCCGCAGCCTCGTCCTCGCTTCATACACCATACTACTCACTGCATCATCTTTGTGCTCTCTATCAACATCCTGAAATAAACAGAGTGATAGTAGTATTGGCAATATGAGCAACCATATATATATATATATAATTATCTCACAAAATTAACACAAATGAATTCATTTCTTATCAATGATATAGAAATCAATATATATATCAAAATAACTCAATTGATTTCCTATTATTATAAATCAAATTGGTATAAGTGAATAAAAAATCAATTTCCTATTTACTGTATTTACAAGGTTATTATTAATATTAAAGTAATTGTTAGTTGTTTAAAGCCCATCTTATCTAAAACAATCCAAAAGGAAAGTTGGGAAGGGAGATAGATTCATAATACTACTTATCCAAAGCCTGCTATCGAGTTAGCTATCTTTTCATACTAGCCTTAATTTTGAATTGGTTTCTGTAAATGGGCCATGAGTTGCATATCTACTGTCTAATGTTTTGTTCTCATAAATGGCTCTCTTTTGTTCATGCACAAACAGGACTTCATCAAGGGTGCTTATTATTGCTGATTGCAGAGGGATGTTGGAAGAGCTCAAGCATAAATGGGAACTACATATTCTAAATATCGCTATTAGAATAAATATCATTTCATTGATAACATTCTTATTTCCTACCACTAGTCGACAAGAGAGACAATCTTAACAAAGGAGGCTCGAGAAGAGATACAATGTTAATAAAGGAGGCTCTCCCGCTTTTTGGAACAGCCCTAGGTAGGATCATAAATTACAATAAGTCCACTGTGTAGTATTTAGTTTCAATGCCAAGCTCGTTCGTTCGCAAGAGTATTTCCCATTTACTTTGCACAATGTGAAAAATATTTAGGACTTCTTTTAAGGCTAATTCCTATAAGACAACATGAACGGGATAATTTCCAAAATAAACGGGATCATTTCCAAAATACAAAGAAGATTAAAAGTATGGAAACTATAATGGTTGGGGAGATTAGTTTTTATCTAAATTTGTTCTTGAAGACATTCTAGTTTACTAGATATTTTTTTTTGGATTCCAAAAGACATTATAGAAAGGATAAGGAAACTATGCCAGCTTTCTTTGGTCAGGTTTGTATGATTATTTTGTTTGATTATTTTGTTCTTCCTTGGGTGAAATCACACCTTATTGCTCTTCCTAAGGCTTAGGAAGGATGGGGACTAGAATTTTTTCCACTCTCTCATTTTTAGCTGCAAAAATTGGTTGGGGATTGATCACTACTTAGAGTTTATGAACAAAGCTAGCACACATGAAATATATTTATGCACTATCCATAGAGGAATGGATTTGGAGTCCAAATAAATAGAGTCACAATGTTTCAATCATCTAGAAAGTTGTCATTTAGTCTGTTTCATTGATAGAATTTTGTTAGGGATGGAAAATTGGAAATAAGTCCCACTTAAATACATGTTTAAACCCATGATTTGGAATAAATAATGGTCACACATTAACCCTAGGATTGACAACTTATCTACCAGAAAGAAGTTGATCAGATTGAATCAGGGAGCAGATCTAGTTCAAAATAATATATAGACTCAATGATGATTATTAGGTAGACAAATGAGCCTCCCTTAGGATGTACCGTTCCCATGGAAAGGTTATGTAGAGGCTTCAAGGGCAGGTCATATTAGACTGACTGAAGAAAAAGATGAATTAGTCTGGTCATTTGATCCAAAAAGTTTCTATATTCTCCAAAAATGAGATACTCCCATCCCATCTCATCACAGATAGATTATCTAAATATTATCAAAGAACTTTCAATAACAAGAATCCTAAAACACCAGTCGTTTGAGACTTTATAATATGGATTTTTAAAATGGTCGAATAGAACAATGTAAAACAAACTTTATATGTTTTTCTTCTCCTATCAACATTCTAAAATATGATTCTATCGTTTGGATTGATTACACAGTAATAGACTTGAATATCGATTCTTGTAATAAGATGAAGATCTTTATGATAATGAAGGTTTCTTAAAATCACAAAACCTGAAGAATCCTGATGATGTTGCTCGCTCCAAATATTCTGTGCACAGTCGCAAACTTCTCAGTATCATCTGGTGGGAAGTAAGGAGCCAGCACACATTTGTCTCCACAACGCCTTCGCATCGTCCTGCAAGCCGCACAAGGTGCCCCCACTTTTGCTCTCGGATTTCCCTCTTTCATCTGCATCATAAAATATAGATTTATGAGATGCCAATACTATGAATATGCATTGAACTAAATGACCAGACAATATCTGGTCAGGCGAGGCTTCTAATTAATTACTTCCGACATTATAAATTTGTAGGGCCTTCAGATCCAATAGTGGAAATAAACTTCAATGGTGATTATAATATGAGATCGAAGGATGAAGAAATTGCGGAAACGATTGATAGACGTGGAAACGAGGAGCTATCGTACTTTCCCATGGAATGTGATATCAGCTACCCACGACTAGATATTTTGTGTAATGGTTATCCTTTTTTTTAATCAGAGAGTGACGGGCGCGCCAATGAGTGATTACCGCGTGCTGGTTTGTTCACTAACCTTGTTGACCTTGCCCACGGCCGCAAATCTTTTGGAGCGAATATTGGATACCACATGCTCATTCCGCACAGACGACCGGATTGTCAAGAAAAAAGTGTTCGCCCTGATGGTCCTGGAAGACATTCTCTTGTAAAACTATTTTTACTGTTTATTTAACCAGCAGAGTGTCCTGAGATATGAAGAGGTATTGAGTATCATTGATTGCATTAGAATTTCCATTTTTCTATCTATCAATTTATCAGTTTATTATTTTGATTTCGTTTAATGGCAGAACCTGTGTACTTACTATTCTTTTTTGTAAGTACCGTTTTTTTAATTTAGATATGCACTTTTATTTGGGCATTCCTATCTTGGTTGCAGTAGTATAAAGCAATGTTAACAGTTGATTTTACTTTAGATATTTGACTTTTAAATTTGTAATTATGATTAAAAGTAGGTTTTCAAATAAACTAGTTATTGTTTATAAAGGTATAATGATACATCAATGTTTAAATTTATAATTATAATAAAAGTAAGTTTTCAAATAAACTAGTTATTAGTTTCTAAAATGTACAAATACATTAAAGGAATTGAAGATTTGGAAAGACTTTAAAAAGAGTAAGATCTAAATATAGAAAAAATTATTTTACTTATATAATAATAAATATAAAAAATTATCTTGCTTTTATATTAAGTTTGGAAAAAAGGGGGTTGGTGTAGAAAATATCAATTCCTCGAATCAGGTTGGAATTTCTGTATTCATGCTTTGTGATCTATAATTTAATGAGGTAGAACCACATAACTGAATTTTTGGCCCTTTTCAATATTTAACAATAATATAACTATTCATACTTATCATCTTAAGCAAAATTCTTAAATTATCTTCCAAAAATTTATTATTTCTATATCATAATTAAAAAAATCATAATAAAAAAATTACTGTATTTTTCATATTAATATTGATAGACATATATTATTTATGAATATAACAAAATATATTTACAATAAATCTTTATTAAAAACATTAATTGTATATTTTATGCATATTTTTTAACTTATATTACATTATAATTTAACAATCATTTTAATATATTAATAATAACAATTTTATTTTAATTTTGTGATTTTTTAAAGCATTTTAATATTTATAATGGATTAATGGGTATTTGTTATGATTTAATTAATAAAAAAGGTTAATATAAACGAACATACAGGCACATTGGTCAATTACATTATTATGCGTTAGTATCTCACTAAAGCCATTATACCCTCCACGGGTTCTACTTGAACTAAATAAATTTCTACAGCAAAATTGACTCGAAAATTCATGAAACGATGAGTGCTGCGAGTAAATCCATTCATTTGCCATGTTGCTAATCAATCCATTATTGGTTGTTGCAATTAGGCCTGGAATTTGACCTACCACATGATTACTTTAATTTGCACAACTGTTTTCTTGAATAGAAGATTAAGGAGGTATGCAGCGTCAGCGTTGCAATAAGGTATACAGCTGTCCTTGATTTTCTTCATATCTCTATTACGATACTTCTTTATTCTTCGTTCGATAAAGTTCAAGAAGTTTCTGTGCATAACATTATTGTTAAACAGGTCAAATATCTGCAAAGTATAGCGACTATACAGAATTAATTAAAGAAATGTGTATGCCTGACAACGAAGTTATTTTATTTTTTGGAAGCTAATGGTGGGGATCGTGGGAGGTTAAAATATACTAACCTAAGAAGAGAATGGTCCCTAAAAATTTGAAATTTTGGTGGAGCTTTTAAGAATTCTTTTTGGCTGATATAAATGATGAGTTTGGATGTTTACAATTCCTGTTTCTCAATGAGATGATTGTTTGATAAGTTTTTAGATAGATTCTAGCCTTAAATTTTACGAAATTTCTAAAGTAAAATTTCTAGGCCTAGTTGCAATTTATTAAGAAAATTGTTAGTGCACGATTCTCAGCATGAGCCTCACAAAAGGAATGGAATCAACTAGTGATTTTCTTGACATCAAGAGAATCTGATTGAAAAATGATGAAGGATTGAGTGAGCACTAGGATTGGGAGAGTTTAGAATCCATGATCTCTGTCGGCCACATCTTTAACCAACCATCTTTAAATTGTTACATTCTTGTCACTGTAGGATTGAAGACACAAATCAATTTTGAGGCCATAACAACAGGTTTGGCGGCCAATTTGATTAAACATAAGGGTTTCTCCAGCATTTTGATTTGTCCTCTCATCTTCAATATGAATTCATTCAGTGATTTTACTTGTTATATATAAGCTTAGACCAACAAGCTCTACTCTGAGGCATAACTTGGTATGTAACATATTTATTTGAATTAATACTGAAGCCTGCTGGGCCACCTGTCTGAGGATAGTTTATTCCAAGATCGCCTTAAGTCGAGATCGTAAAGCAAGTTGAAGACCTTAGGAGTCATGTGTGTCTTCATATTTCCTATGCCCGTGGTGGATGGTGTGAGGAATGGTAACTATTCTTCAGTGATTCAAGTAAGTTACTGAGTCCATCAAATTATTGGTATCAGAACCATGTTCTAGTCCTAAGTTATAAACTACAAATAGAGTTTAAAGCCAACCAAGAAGCCTTTGAAAAGCTCTTCTTCTACAAATTCTGAGTAGATAAACGCTGCTTTAGTCAATCTCTGGTATATTTTATAAACATGGCTAATCTGTTACGCTCTTTCTCTTCTATTGATCATAAAATCATAACTGAAGTTTCTTCTAGAGCTATTGAGTATGACTTAGAATCTAATGAAACTCATGAGGCTATTCAAAATCTTGAGAGTTGGAATCCTCTTGCTCTTCATGCTACCGATGTCTATAAAGTTCCTCCATCTTATGCTTTCAAAAGAAAATCCTTTCTAAAAGAAGTTGAAGTCACTATAGAAATTTCTGGTCCAGCGGTCCAAATAGTCGCTTTAAATCTATTTTCTGATGATGAGATCAAGAAATTTCGACAATATGTTATGGATCAGAAGTATTCTTATCTTTATTTTAGTGGTATTAGAATTGGTCTTGCTCCTCTTTTCCGACATGGATTAAATACTCCCTGTATTGCTGAAGTCTTTGATACCCATCACCAGACTTATGACCATGCAAGGATAGTAACCATTATGGGTAAACTATCCATAGGTTGTCAATATGGTACAATATTTCCTGATTATTCAATCAGCCTGGCGGATGTCCATCTTAAAGATTGTTGGAAACTCATGGTTGGAGTTCAAGGTCTTCAAATGATAAAAGATAGTGAGTATCTGTCTGCACTCGTTCAAGGATCTTTTCAGTTAACTAATACAACCCATCCTAAGCTTAAACAATGTGTCTTAAAAGACTGTGTTACTTTTGGTCTATCTAATGCTCAAGTTGAAGGTGTTCTATATGATTCAACGAAATTGTCTAGCGATTGGTATTTTCAATATAAATCCATTGCAAATGATAAAAAGCCAAAGTCAAAACTCAAAAGAATCTCTATTAATAATGGTCAAGTCAAGATTATTCCTAAAAAACCAGAGATTCTTCTATCCATTGTCAACCCTCATCGCTATGTAATCCCTGTACCTTCTACTGAAGCTTCTTATTCTAGAAGCGTTGATCTTCCTCCCATTGAAGAAGTCCGTCTCTCTAAACCACAGTTGTCTTCAACTGAATTGTATATACCTGAATCTAAACCTTTTCTTGCTGTAAATAAGATGTATCGTATCTCTCATACCCATTTTCCACCTGTTGAAGAATGGAAATATGCAAATCATCGTTTTGTGAAAGGTGGGAAATGGCTTCCCAAGACAAAATTTTGCACCACCTCTTCTATGTCAAAATAGCCAGCAACATGAGCTGATTGCGCTCCATTGATAGAGCATAATGCATTAAACACCACTTGTTTAGATCAGACCAATCAAATAGGTAATTTCCTTATTACATGGTGTGCACATGTTGAAGAAGTTTTGGATGATTTAGGATCCCAGAATGAGTTAATTCTAGCTAGTCTTGAGCTTCTCCATAATGAATAGCAAGAAGAAAAACAAAAAAGAGAAGCAAAAGAGAAAAAGAAAAAAGAAAAGAAAAGGAGAGAATCAAAGGCTCCAAAATTTGCTATTTCAATGGATACTCCTAACTATTGCGATATAGATGAAAAGCAAGAAGAAAGTGAAGCTGAATCTAGTGCCCAAGCTACACACAAACTAGAGCCAGTAAAACCATCAAATTTTCAAAATCCAAAAAGTGAGATAGCCACTTTGGAAAATGCTGCCTCTAAATTTCACTCTTTCATTTTTCCATCTCTCCAAAAGGCCCATGTGTTCCATGAAGTACCAAAGTATCCAAGGATTGAAGAAGACTTGTTTGCAGCCAATTCTACTGGATATGTTTTAGACTTAGACCAATCTACAAATCCAGCTGAATCTATCAGAGTTTGGATTGGTGCCCTATATCGAATGCAAGTTGTCTCTAGGTTAGATAATATATCTATTTTTGCCTTAGTTGAAAAAATAATTCAACGTGGATTGTGGAGGCAGAGAATTTAAAACGGATTGTGAATTCTTAGTACCTCGATCTCTAGAAGTAGATAGAGAGGGAATAGTAAAGATGGTACCATCTGAAATATATTTAGATGTCTCATCAATGTAGTCATCTGAGCTAAATTCATCACTGAAACGCAATTCATTTTCATCCTCTGGTTCAGAACAATCATAACATATATCCAAAAATCTCTTCTAACAAGCTAAAAGCTTGTATAGAAATTGATTATTTTGTAGATAATTGGTCTATGGTTGATTCTCAAGATGAGCTATCAAATGTATATATTTATATTAACTGATGCTTCCCTGTCAGATACTGAGTCAGTTCCCAACACGTGTCAAAAAATGAATATATATTATGATTTTTCTGAGCCAGAGGATGAAAATGAATTGAATTTCAGTGATGAATTTAGCTCAGATGACTGCACTGATGAAACATCTAAATATATTTCAGATGATACTGTGTCTACTGTTCCCTCTCTATCTACTTTTGCAGATCGACGTACTAAGAATTCACAATCCGTTTTAAATTCTCTGTCCTCACAATCCACGTTGAATTCTTTTTTCCCTTACCCAAAGACAGTTTGTCCATCATCCTCATCTTTGCCTGCTCCAACATCTATTAATCTTGACAAAAGTTCCTTTCTCAAAAATATTGTTAAGACTAACAATCTCCTCTACATTCTTGTTGAAGTTCAAGTCAAAGGAGATTGGATAAATGTAGATGCATTCATTGATACAGGTAGCTCCAATAATTCAGCTCACCCATATTTATTCAAAGGTTTATGGAAGCCTCTAAAAAATATTCTAATTTCCAAGACCATTGGTGGCTTCGTCAATCTTACCCACTATGTTGATAATGTCTCTTTAAAAGTTGGGGGGAGTATCGTAAAAAATTTTGCAATCCAGCACTATGATGCCTCTGTAAGGTTGTTTCTTGGAATGTCATTTATTAATTTTGTGTTGCCAATTACAATCAGTGAATACAAAGTCATTCTAAATATAAAAAAGAAGGCAATTTTAGTTCCAAGACTGACTTTGGCTAATTTAGAAGCTAGAAAAGAAAATAGCCAAAAGAAGGCCGTTATGAAAAGATCCCAGAATAATTCCCATAATTGGAAAGAAGTATTGCAGATTTACGAAGAAAGGAGTCAAACAAAAAGAAAACAAAAAGCAAACAGAAATCCTGATTGGTCTCCTGAACAAATGGCTATTTATGATGAATTGTTGAAATATTGTTCTGAAAACCCCCAAGCATTTTGGAGTGTAGAAAGTCCACAACAAGAAATAGTTACTCTTGATGACAATAGGGTTAAAGGAAAACTTATACCGTGCACTCCAACAGATGAAAAATAAATAAAAAGGCAGATTGAAAAACTATTAAGTCTCAAACTGATTGAACCTAGTTCTTCTCATTATCCCTATTCTACTTTCCTAGTAAGAAATCACTCTGAAATAGTCTGAGGCAAAGCTCGAATGACAATTAACTATAAGCCATTAAATGCAATCACAAAGAGCTTCCATTATCCTCTGCCCTGCTAGGAAACAATTATGAAAAAAATTCAGAATAGCAAGATCTTTAGTAACTTTGACATGAAATCTGGTTATTACCAGATACAAATCAAAGAAGAAGATCGTCCCAAAACTGCTTTTACATGTCCTGCATATTTTTACCAATGGAAAGTAGTTCCATTTGGTCTGAAGAATGCTCCAGCTTTCTTTCAACGGCAAATGGACTATATCTTTGGTAAATATGAGTTTATTGTTGTATATATTGATGACATCTTGATTCACAGTCAGGATCTAGAATCCCATCTGAAGCATTTACAGATATTCCTTGAGGAAGCAAAAAATCACAGTATTGCTTTGTCTGAAAAGAAAATGCTTATGTTTCAAGATAGTATTGAGTTTTTGGGTATCCATGTTATAAATGGTAAAATTTAGATGCAAGCTCATGTTTTGACCAAGCTATCTAAATTTCCTGATTAGTTACAAGATACTAAAATGATTCAACGATTTCTAGGAATACTAAATTATGTGCATAAATATATTCCTAGATTGTTAGAAAAAATTGCTCCAATTCGATGACATTTGAATTCTAGATGGTCACTAGAAGCTACGGTAGCAGTTCAAATGTTAAAAGTTGAATGCAAACATCTTCAGGAGCTCAAACCGCCAAGTAATCGATTTCTCATTCTTCAAACTGATGCATCCAATAAATTTTGCGCAACCATCCTTTTTGAAAGAAAGGAGGATACAAGAGAATAAATTTTATGTGCATATGCATCTGGAGAATTTTTGATTCACCAGAAAAATTATTTTCCAGCAGAAAAAGAAACTCTTGCCATTTTCAATGGGATACAAAAATTTGAATTATATTTAGTCCCTACCAAGTTTTTGATAAGAACGGACTCAATGAATTTCAAGTATTTCTTATCAACAAAAATATCAAAACAACTTGCAAGAGGAAGACTATTGGCATGGAAGATATGGTTTCAAATGTATGATTTTGATGTTGAATGGGTTCCACTTATTTCAAATTATTTAGCCGACTCTCTTACCAGAGATATGAACAAGGTCCATATTCATAACCAAAGAACTGATATTTTTGTTATTCCTGGTAAGACTGCTGCAGATGATAATTTCAAAACCTTTGTAAAAATATTTCAGATCCTTGAATTGATTCTTGGTGATATAGTTGAAGAAATTAAAAAGATTGCTTGGTTAAGAATTAGGAGAAATCAATGGATACAAAGATGTCAAACTTGGAAATCCAAAAATGTTGGTGTCCTATTGGGTTTTGATGAAGAGTAGGTAAAAGTAAATCCTGTACCCAATATGAAAGTGAAGCTTTATTTTAAGACTCTTGATGATTACTGGACTAAAGAGTCTACTGAATCCATGATTAAGGTTTTGCAAACTTTGAATTATTACAAGATTATTGGAGGAATACATTTTTCCTTTGTTGTTTATACCTCTGCTAAAATGATGGATTTGGATGAAATATATATAACTGAAAGGGTTGGAAGGTTTTTAATGTCTTTAATAATTCCTGATCTTTTTGAAGAACTTGATGCTGCATTTCTTCAAAGAAATGATGAAAATTTTGTAGGAATAGATTCATTTCCCCGAGATGAACTTTTTGAACCATTTGCAGATTGGGAAATAAAAGATGATTGTTGTCAAAAGAAGCCATAAACAAGAGCTTCTCAATGTATTGAAAGGACATTGCAATATCTGAGAACTTTCTCAACACGTTGGGATTATCAAAGTCTAGAATTTAGAAATCCCATCGTCCCAAATCGTTTTGCACAATTATATGGACCTAAAAGAGTTTTTGCATCTGTGATAGCCAAAAATAATGAAGAAATCAAGAAAATCACTCTTTGGCTTAAAGAATTTCATGGCCTCTAGTTGCCTGAAAAATTGTCTATGATCAGAACATTAGAAGGACTTCAAGGAAGATTTGGAGTAATCAAATTGTTGATTAATCAAATGAAATTAATTACTGTTAGTGTTATGGCAGGAAATTGGAGTGATGATGTAGTTTGTTTCATAAATTTATTACTGTCAACCAAGGTATGTTCTTCCATGATTTTTGAATTAAGTTGGCAACATCAAGAGAATATCAATCATAACTGCAAGTTGTGGATCCAATGCGCCATAGAACGCTCTGTCAGCATGTTTCAAATTTTCAAGTGGGAATTATTAGACGGAGTCGAATTGTCAGTACAAACAATGCCTGAATTCTGTAAAAGAAAAAAAGATTCCTTCCTTGACATAGAGATAGATCTAATGGCTTATGTTAACAGGTGGCCAAAAAATGATGCTAAATATCTCTTTCCACAGAAGAATCTCTATGTTACAACAGACACGATAAATTTTGATATAGGACAATCATCAAAGGCACTACTAAAAGAAGAATCTTCTACAGTCTTGACAAAAGAAAAAGCAGCTACAGCAAAAGGAAAAGAGAAATTATCCGATGAAAAAGCAACCATTTTCGTAGACTTGTACCAAGATGCTTAGGAGCGACAGGACCACGCATGGGAAACTGAATATTTAGAATAGTTAAATCACTCATGGTCAAATCAAAAGCTTCCCTCATCCTCGTCAGAAGCAGATGAATCTAACCCTGAATATGATAGTGACCGAAGTCTAAAAGGACCTTGGTAGTGTATTTTATTTTAATTATTGTACTCGAGAATATTGAACAGACACCGTATGGACTAGTAATGTTTGATAGGACCTTCAATAATTCTCATATGTTTTTAGATTTATAAATAAGTGTGTGTAGATGGTTGTGAGGCAAGTGAATAAGTGTGTGCGTGTGAGCGTGAAAGAGTGTTTATATTTTGTGCTTTAAGAGACCAGAGACCAACAGGCTCTACTCTGAGGCATAACTTGGAATGTAACATATTTATTTGAATTAATACTAAAGCCTACTGGGCCACCTGTTTGAGGATAGTTTATTTCAAGATCACCTTAAGTCGAGATCGTAAAGTGAGTTGAAGACCTTAGGAGTCATGTGTGTTCTCATATTTCCTATGCCTGTGGTGGATGGTGTGAGGAATGGCAGTTATTCTTCAGTGATTCAAGTAAGTTACTGAGTCCATCAAATTAATTTTTGATTACTCCAAGTCTTCCTTGAAGTCCTTCTAATGTTCTGATCATAGACATTTTTTCAGGCAACTTGAGGCTATGAAATTCTTTAAGCCAAAGAGTGATTTTCTTGATTTCTTCATTATTGTTGGCTATCACAGATGCAGAAATTCTTTTAGGTCCATATAATTGTGCAAAAGGATCTGGGACAATGGGATTTCTATATTCTAGACTTTGATAATCCCAAGGTGTTGAGAAAGTTCTCAAATATTGCAATGTCCTTTCAATACATTGAGAAGCTCTTGTATGTGGCTTCTTTTGACAATGACCATCTTTTATTTCCCAATCTATAAATGGTTCAAAGAGTTGATATTGGGGAAATGAATCTGTTCCTGCAAAATTTTCATCATTTCTTTGAAGAAATGCAGCATGAAGTTCTTCAAAAAGATAAGGAATTCTTAAAGACCTTAAAAAACTTCCAACCTTTTCAGTTATATTTATTTCATCCAAATCTAGCATTTTAGTAGAGGTATAAACAACAAAGGAAAAATCTATTCCTCCAATAATCTGGTAATAATTCAAGGTTTGCAAAACCTTAATCATGGATTCAGTAAACTCTTTAGTCCAGTAACCATCAAGAGTCTTAAAATAAAGCTTCACTTTCATATTGGGTAGAGGATATACTTTTACCAGCTCTTCATCTAAACCCAATAGGACACCAACATTTTTGGATTGCCAAGCTTGACATCTTTGTATCCATTGATTTCTTCTAATTCTTAGCTAAAAAATCTTTTTAATTTGCTCAACTATATCACCAAGAACCAATTCAAGAATCTAAAATCTTTTTACAAAGGTTTCGAAATTATCATCTGCAGCAATCTTACCAAGAATAATAAAAATATCAGTTCTTTGGTTATTAATATGCACCTTGTTCATATCTCTGGTAAGAGAGTCGGCTAAATAATTTGAAATAGCGGGAACCCATTGAACATCAAAATCATACATTTGAAACCATCTCTGCCATGCCAATAGTCTTCCTCTTGCGAGTTGTCTTGACATTTTTGCTAATAAGAAATACTTGAAATTCATTGAGTCTGTTCTTATCAAAAACTTGGTAGGGGCTAAATATAATTCAAATATTTGTATGCCATTGAAAATGGCAAGAGGTTCTTTTTCTGCTAGAAAATATTTTTTCTGGTGAATCAAAAATTCTCCAGATGCATATGCACATAAAATTTCTTCTCTCATATCCTCCTTTCTTTCAAAACGGATGGCTGCCCAAAAATTATCGAATGCATCAGTTTCAAGAGTGAGAAATCCATTACCTGGCGGTTTGAGCTCGGGAAGATGTTTGCATTCAGCTTTTAACATTTGAATTGTTTCTGTAGCTTCTGGTGACCATCCAAAATTCAAATGTCGTCGAATTGGAGCAGTTTTTCCTGACAATCTAGGAATATATTTATGAACATAATTTAGTATACCTAGAAATCGCTGAATCATTTTAGTATCTTCTAACTAATCAGGAAATTCAGACAGCTTGGTAAAAACATGATGTTGCATCTAAATTTTTCCATTTATAACATGGATACCAAAAAAATCAATACTATCTTGAAACAAAAGCATTTTCTTTTCAGACACAACAATACCATGATTTTTTGCTTCCTGAAGCAATATCTATAAATGCTTTAGATGGGATTCTAGATCCCAACTATGAATCAAGATGTCATCAATATATACAACAATAAACTCATATTTACCAAAGATATAGTCCATGAAAGAAAGCTAGAGCATTCTCCAGACCAAATGGAACTACTTTCCATTGGTAAAAACCTGCAGGACATGTAAAAGAAGTTTTGGGACGATCTTCTTCTTTGATTTGTATCTCGTAATAACCAGATTTCATGTCAAACTTACTGAAGATATTGTTGTTATAATTTTTTTGCATAATATTTTCCTAGCTAGGAAGAGGATAATGGAAGCTCTTTGTGATTGCATTTAATGGCTTATAGTTAATTACCTTTCGAGCTTTGCCTCTGACTATTTCAGAGTGATTTCTTACCAAGAAAGCAGAACAAGAATAATGAGAAGAACTAGGTTCAATCAGCTTGAGATTTAATAGTTCTTCAATCCACCTGTTTATTTCTTTTTCATAAGTTGGAGTGTAGGGTATAAGTTTTCCTTTAACCCCATTATCTTGAAGAGTAACTATTTCTTGCTGTGGAATTTCTACACTGCAAAATTCTTGGGGGTTTTAAGAACAACATTTTAACAATTCATCATAAATAGCCATTTGTTCAGGAGACCAATCAGGATTTCTGTTTTCTTTTTGTTTTGTTTTTTTTTCACTCCTTTCTTCATAAATCTGCAATACTTCTTGCCAATTCTGGGAATTATTCTGGGGTCTTTTCATACCGGCCTTCTTTTGGCTATTTTTTTTTCTAGCTTCTGAATTAGCCAAAGTCATTCTTGGAACTGAAATTGCCTTCTTTTTTAAATTTATAATGACTTTGTCTTCACTGACTGTAATTGGCAACACAAACTTAATAAATGGCATTCCAAGAAACAATCTTGCAGAGGCATCATAGTGCTAGATTGCAGAAAATTTTACAATACTCCCCCAAAATTTTAAAGAGACATTATCAACATACTGGGTAAGATTGAGAAAGCCACCAATGGTCTTAGAAATCAGAATATTTTGTAGAAGCTTCCATAAACCTTTGAATAAATATGGGAGAGCTAAATTATTGGAGCTTCCTATATCAATAAATGCATCTACATTTATCCAATCTCCTTTGACTTGAACTTCAATAGGAATGTAGAGGAGATTGTTAGTCTTAACAATCTTTTTGAGAAAGGAAATTTCCTCAAGATTAACAGATGTTGGAGTAGGCAAAGATGAGGATGATGGAGAAATTGTCTTTGGGTAAGGGCAAAAAGAATTCAACGTGGATTGTGGAGGTAGAGAATTTAAAATGGATTTTGAATTCTTAGTACCTTGATCTGTAGAGGTAGATAGAGAAGGAACAATAGAGACAGTATCATCTAAAATATATTCAGATGTCTCATCAGTGTAGTCATCTAAGCTAAATTCATCACTAAAATGCAATTCATTTTCATCCTATGGTTAAGAACAATCATAACATATATTGATTTTCTGACATGTGTCGGGAACTAACTCAGTATCTGTCAGGGAAGCAGAAGTTATTATATATACATCTGATACCTCATCTTGAGAATCAACCATAGACCAATTATCTACAAAATCATCAATTTCTATACAGTTTTTCAGCTTGTTAGAAGAGCTTTTTGGACATTTTCTAGTGAAGTGACCCTCTTGTTTGCAAATAAAACATGCATTGTCTTTTTTTGGTTGCCTGCACTTTTTTAAATATTTAAATTTTCGGAATGGCCTTCAGGGATTGGCTACTCTCTTGGGTTTGAATTTTCCATATCTTTTATATTTTCTTTTTTTAAATGGTGTCCATGGTAATACATAATGACAAACATCAAGACCAGAAGAAAAGTCTTGAGCTTTCTTCTGCCAACAAAGATATTTAAGTTTTTCTTGACAACGAAACAAGAGATCTACCCAATAAGTATGTTCAATCTTTTTCCCTTGAACTTCCAAATCTTTCATAATCAAATATCCTAAATTACCAGGAAACTTTGAAAGGAATGAAATCTTTTGAGTAGAATCATTGGTAAGATTAGCTTTGTAAATCTTAGCCATGTCATTGTTACCAAACTGATCTAAAAAATTTAAATCTTTCAATTCCATTCTCGTTACTAGTTAGATTTGTTATAATATGTTTCTTTTCATCTGCTAGCTCAGGGACAAATTGAGTTTTGAGTAGTAATTCTAATGTAGCTAATCTTGCAACGGCTACATGCATTCTTTCTTCTTCTGATGGTCCCATCCACCAGTCATACACGATTCCGGCCATTCTTTTTTCAGTTAAGGCAAAAATAGATATATTATCTAACCTAGAGACAACTTTCATTTGATATAGGGCACCAATCCAAACTCTGATAGATTCAGCTGGATTTGTAGATTTGTCTAAGTCTAAAACATATCCAGTAGAATTGGCTGCAAACAAGTCTTATTCAATCCTTGGATACTTTAGTACTTCACGGAACACATGGGCCTTTTAGAGAGATGGCAAAATGAAGGAGGGAAATTTAGAGGCAGCATTTTCCAAAGTGGCTATCTCGCTTTTTGGTTTTTGGAAATTTAATGGTTTTACTGGCTCTAGTTTCTGTTCAGCTTGGGCGCTAGATTCAACCTCACATTCTTCTTGCTTTTCATCTATATCCCAACAGTTAGGAGTATCCATTGAAATGGAAAATTTTGGGGCCTTTGATTCTCTCCTTTTCTTTTGTTTTTTCTTTTTCTCTCTTGCTTCTCTTCTTTGTTTTTCTTCTCTTATTCATCATGGAGAAGCTTAAGATTAGTTAGAATTAACTCAGTCTTGGATCCTAAATCATCCAAAACTTCTTCAGCATGTGCACACCATCTAGTAAGATAATTACCTATTTGATAGGTCTAATCTAGATCAATGATGTTTAATGCATTATGCTCTATGAAGGGAGCACAATCAACTCATGTTGCTGGCTGTTTTGGCATAGAAGAGGTGGTGCAAACTTTTGTCTTGGGAGGCCATTTCCTACCTTTCACAAAATGATGATTTGTATATTGCCATTCTTCAAGAGGTGGAAACTGGGTATGAGAGATATGATGCATCTTATTTACAACAAGAAAAGGTTTAGATTCAAGTATATACAATTCAGTTGAAGACACTGTGGTTCAGAGAGATGAACTTCTTCAATGGGAGGAAGATCAATGCTTCTAGAAGAAGAAGCTTCAGTAGAAGGTACATGGATTACATAGCGACGAGGCCTAACAATGGGTCGAGGAATATCTGGTTTCTTAGGAATAATCTTGACTTGACCATTATTAATAGAGATTCTTTTGAGTTTTGACCAATTATTTATGTGATTGCAAAAGGAAGGGAAAAGAACAATTGTTAAATGGTTTTTGGTTTATGTGAATATTGTTGATCATGTTATAGAGTTGACTTTCAAGAAAAACAAGTGCATAAAATAAAAGGAGCGGTCATGCTTAGGTTCTCATGAAGAAGAAACAAAATTTGTGAGAAGGTTGAAGAAAGGCACATGTAAGTATAAAGGAAAACTTCCATTTAAGTGTTTTAATTGCAGAAGAGTGGGACACTATGCATCAAAATTCCCTTTTAAGAAAGAGGAAAATCAATTTAAAGGGAAAGAGAAGAAAAAGTCTAACAAAATGTGGAAAGAGAGACAATTCAAAAAGAAAAATTTCTATGCTCAAAAAGATAGCAGTGGATCTAAAATTTCTAATGAATCCTCTAGTGAATATGGAATAAGTGAATGTATAGTAATTTCCTTGGGATAACTTGAAAAGGATTACCAAGAATATGAAGAAGAAGAGGAATATGAGGTAGACCTTGAAGAGGAGTTAATTAGTACCCTAGATGAAATAGTGGGGCTTAAGCTAAAGAATTGAAAGAATAAAGAGATCCTACTAAAATATGTAAAGGAAGAATCAAATTGAGAAGACATTATCATGTTGAAACTTGAAGTTGAAGGAGGAAAGAAGGTGGAAGAAATTTTACTGCAGTAGAGGAAAGAGAAAAACTAGGAGTGTGAAATATTGGAGGAAGAGGTGGCTTGTCTAAAGGAACATCTAGAGAAAGATCAAACTCAACTAAACATAAATATTCAACAGATAAAAGGATCTGAAAAAATAGATATGATATTGAATTCTCAGAGGTCTCCACTCATAAAGATAGGGTGAGGTTATTAAGGAGAACCCAATAAATCTAATGTAGAGGATAAAAATATAATCACCTTTGTAGAAGCTGCTTGGAGAGAGGATGACAACTCACATCAATATAAGAATAAAATTTGAGCAACACTTCAACATCAAGTTAACAACTACAAAGGAGCACTGTCGGTGTAGTCCAAAAGGAAAAAGAAATGGATAATCAATACACAACCTATCAGAAACCACACTTCTTCAGAAGACAAGGTTATCAAATGTCAAATTGGTTAGATTCACAAACAACATCCACTACCAGGTACAAATATTTGTTTTATGGATATTGTTATTATTGTAAAATTTTTAGACACAAAGCCATAAATTGTAGAGCTTATGTCAAAATAATTTATTTTGGGATTCTTAAGATGAAAAACAATGGATTCACACATGTTAAAACAAATATGAATCTAGGCAAAAATACAATTTCTCCACTCCTTTGATATCACTAAATGTTTTTATTGTTACAACTTTGGGCACAAGCCATATGACTGTAATCTTAAAGAAATATATTAACATCTCAGAATATAACTAAAATAATTGGATGCATGCCATGGAGAAAGAAGGTAGAAAAAATAAAGCTGGAAAGTGTGACTTAGTTATGTATGTTCAAGATCAAAACAATAAACGGTATGTTGATAGTGGTTTCTCTAGACATATGACAGGAGATAAAATCAAGTTTGTTTCCCTAAATGAAAAAAAAGAAACTAGAAATGTCACATTTGGTAATGATGATGCAAGAAGAATTAGAGGAAAGGGTATAGTCAGTCAGAACAACGGAAGAGGAAAGGCTCAAAATGTATTGTTTGTAGATGGTTTAAAACATAACTTGTTGAGTGTAAGTTAGATGTGTGACAAAGGTTGTGATGTTCCTTTTAGAGCTTGAGACTGTGAAATTAGGTCAACATCTATAGGCATGGTTCTAGCTAAAGGAGTTCGAACTGAGAATAATTTATATATCTGCAAAGAAGAGAATGAGGAATGCTACACCAACAAAAAAGATGAATCTTGGCTATGTCATAGGAGACTGCGGCATCTCAACTTTGATCACATCATCAAACTCAACAATAAAAAAGCAGTCAGAGATATACCAACAATAAAAAAGCCTCAAAACACTATCTATAAGCCATGTCAAATGGGAAAACAAACATGAACATCATTCAAAGTCAAAGATAAATTATCGAGAAGTAAGCCCTTGCATCTATTTCATATGGATGTATGTGGGCATTCCACAACAGCAGCACTAGAAGGAGAAAGGTATTCCATGTTGGTAATCCATGATTATTGAAGATTAACATGGGTGGAATTTATCATAAATAAGTCAGAAGCATTTGATAAATTTAAAACATTTTAGGCATTGGCAAAAAATCAAACAGGGTGTAAGATAAAGTGCATAAGATCAGACAAAGGAGGTGAATTTACATCAAATGAGTTTACAAACCTATGTAATGAATTTGGGATAAAAAAATAATATATGATTGCAGACACACCACACAAGGATGGAGTCGCAGAGGGACAAAGTAGGATTTTTCAACAAATAACTAGAGCCATGATGCAAGAAAGAAACTTTTCTCAAAACCATTAGGTAGAAGCAATGCATACAACAATACATATTCTCAATAAGGCACATCTTAAACCAAATTGTGATAAGACACCTTATGAACTATGGTACAGGAAACCAACAACAATCAAACATTTTAAAGTATTCAGAACTAAATGTTATATAAAAAATAATGATGAAAATATTGGAAAGTTTGATGGCCAATTTGATGAAGGAATATTTTTTGGATATTCGTCAAAAAGTAAGGGATACGGACGTTATAATAAAAGACTACATAAGATTGTGGAATGCATACATGTAAAGGTTGATGAAGAGCTACCCATTAAGAACAAGAACATGGGTTTTATCAATACTCTGGAACATCATCATCATATTAGTAAGGAGAATGAAATACAAGATGAAGAATTACATGATACTGATACTCATCCAAAAGGACCTTCAAGATACACTGAAAAGAATCATCCTGAAAATCAAATTATAGGAGATAAAAGTGGAGGAGTACAAAAAAGGAGGGAAGTAGCAGAAAAATATGAGTAAGTTCATATAGCCATGTTTTCAAAGATAGAGACAAAGAATTTTTAGGAGGAAAGTAAAGACAAAATTTGGATAGATGTTATGAAGAAGGAATTAGACCAAATTGAGAAGAGAAAGACTTGGGAACTAACACCAAGACCTGTCGAGAAGAATATCATTGGCACAAAATGGGTATTCAAAAATAAGATGAATGAACAGGGTCAAGTTGTTAGAAACAAATCCAAACTCATGTGTAAGGGTTACTCACAAATAGAAGGATTGATTATGAAGAGACCTTTGCACCGGTCGTGAGATTGGAGGCAATCAGAATGTTTTTTACCTTTGCATTCTACAATGATTCCAAGGTGTGTCAAATGGACATGAAATATACTTTGCTAAATGGTGATCTTGAGGAAGAATTCTATATGGAACCACCTAAAGGTTTTTCATTGATAGATAAGCCTAATTATATCTGTAGGTTAAAGAAAGCACTCTATGGTCTTAAACAAGCACCATGGGCTTGGTTCTCTAGAGTAGACAAATACCTTAAAAAATAGGGTTTCAAGAGGGGAGGAGTTGATAATAATCTATACATAAAGTCTGATGGATCCAGGTTACTAATTATAGTTGTGTACGTGGATGGTATTATGCTTGGCAACAATAAACATCATCTAGTAGAATGGTTTGCTGAAGTGATGAAGACCAAGTTCAAAATGTCTATGATTGGAAAACCTACCTTCTACCTAGGGATCCAAATCCTACAAAACCCTAGAGGCATATTCATTTCTTAAGAGAAATATCTAAGAGATATGTTGAAAATATTCGAAATGGAAGATTGTAAGCTTGTCTCAACCCCCATGACTACGGGATGTAAACTATCTATAGATGATATAGATATATTATAGGAAGTATGTTATACCTAACAACTTCTCGACCAAATATAATGTTGGCAGTTGGATTAGTAGAAAGTTATCAATTAGCACCGAAAGAAAGCCATTTGTTAGCAACAAAAATAATATTCAGGTACTTGAAAGGGACTATAGGCTATGGTCTATGGTATCTGAAAGGTAAGGATTTTACTTTGACAACATACACAGATGAAGATTGGGTGAGTTGTGTGGATGAGAGAAAAAGTACAAGCAATGGTGCACTCTACCTAGGATAATAATTTGTGGCATTACAAAGAAAAAATAAACATTGGCTTCTCTATATACCACGAATGTTGAATACATATCAGTTGTACTATGTTGCACAAAAGCATTGTGGATGAAACAAACACTACCAGACATGAAGGTAAATCTTAATGAACCTATATCTATCAAGTGTTACAATACAAGTGCAATAATCATTTCAAAAAATCATGTGCTCCATTCAAAGACTAAACATATTCCTATAAAGTACCACTTTCTTAGAGAACAAGCGGCTGAGGAAATAGTGAAGATGGAGTACATACCCACAAAGGAACAAATGTAAGACATCTTTACAAAATCCCTTGCTAAAGGACCATTTGAATATCTCAAAATCAAGATAGGGATAGTACCTATAGACTCTCTTCATTAATATGACTTCAAAAGGAGAAGCTAAAATACTGCAAAGTATATGAAATTGAGCACGATCTAAGGGGGAGATTATAGGAGAAAGTAGGAGTAATGAAGAGGAACACAAATCTTACGATAATGTCAGGAATTTAGAGAACATAAAGAAAAAGAAACAATAAAAGCATCATCAAAGTAGGAAATCAAGTCACATTCTCTGGGAGCTATCAACATCAATCAAGTTCACCATTCAAAAGTCCATTTTTCAATAAAAAAATTTCCCTTCATATGTATATATATCAGATGCATAAACATGTAAATAATTTTTTGCAAGTAGACACAATACTAGTACTACTAAGACAATTGGGTATCTATTCAAATCATGTTGGAGGTTAAGCATAGCTTATTGTATAATTGTATCATCAATGTTTCTCAAAATTCTTCATTTTTCTGACTCCATCAATGTACATTTTAATGATCCTCGCTAAAAATATAATGTCTGAAAACTTTAGAGCCATCCAAATACAAACATGGAAGCAAAAGAAAAGACATTTCCATCAAGCGGAGGAGAAAACTCTATATATTTGTATGGTTTTTTTATAGATGCATTCATCATGAAGCATCATGAGATCTACAACCAAGCCTTATTATTTGCAATCTCCATGTGAAAGATTGTTATCTCAACAACTAATCAAATATTGTACCAATTTCACTACATCATTAGGATTTATCAAAATCCTTCGGCACTGTCATTATGAACATAAAGATTTGAATGAAAATCGTGAATTCTTGAGAAAGTAATATGGATCTACTATCAAAAGAAGAAAACTCTAGAAGTGCTTCAACAACATTAAACTAAATATTTTTTTTTATGGAAATCCACATGCTCATTGGAACAATTCATCAATATCTCATCTCTGTGTCTAATAAAATCAACAATATTAGTAGGTTCTCAAAATTAGAATGACAAATTTCTTCAAGAAAAGGGAATAACATCAGGCAAAAGCTATTCTCAAAATCTCTAAAAAAAATATTATTTTTTTGGCACAATACTATGTGTAGATCCTTGAATCAAATGAACAAGTAAATAAAATCCATAGTTAATGAACCAATTTCAGAAAATAAAGACTTTGAAAGAAACCCATTAAGAATCTTTCAATAGAAATAAATACCCAAATGCATTAATCTATGGTTGCATTGGATACATAAAATAACTTGGTGAAATTTGATATTCCTCATAAATGCCATCTCTAATGGGTTCCAAAAATCAATAATGTTTAATTAGAACTCAATGTCAATATAACTGGGCTACCTGAAAAATATGAAAAAGAGAAAGCAAGAAGAGACTTAATCCATCTAAAGAATGAATACTTGTATGCTCAGTGGAATTGAACAGCTCAAATGGTAATAAATAAAATAGGATAAGTATAGTGGAATGTAACACATGAACACGAGCACGAGCATGAAGTAAATGCATTGAACATTGTCATTTTTACTTCACGATTAAATGAAACAACACGGATAGGGTGAATTCATCAGTTGCAATAGTAGCAAATGAATATTTGGTTGAAGAGTGTTGTAAATTGTGTGCAACAATGAGGTACATCAGTTGGGGTTAGCAGTGATAAGGAATAAGAATTTAATTTGCAACAGTCATTGGAAGAATCAAGTATAGTGAAGCATTTTATTATTGGCTTGGAAAATAATGTTGGATGTTACAATCTTTGTGATTGACAATAACTGAAACAATATGACATCGATGACATATATTGATGCTACAAAAATCGTTACAAGTCTATGTTAATAAAAAGGACATTAGACCTACCAAATCATGTATTACATGGTACACAAACTTTATATTCCAAGGAACATTATATTCAAACCAAAAGAGATGAAATTCTTGCCCAAAAAATGATGATAGACATTCAACATTGAGACTAGGGTTTTATGCCCTAATTTCATATTCATGCAGAAATGACAGTGGTGGAAAATAAAAATGTCACATCATTGAATACTCAGTGTGGTGTGTTTTCAAACGAAAACGACATGTGCATTGCCCCCATTGTTTCATATGGTGATGAAGGTACGTTGATAAACAATGTGTGTGCAATGGTCCAAGAAGAGTGTTGGAATGAATTATGGGCCTCCACACTACTGAAATCCACTTTGGCCCCTTTTCATGTATCTCAAGTTCTTGTGAAGCTAAGAGAAGAAGCCTTATTGACTCTTATGTTCCTCAGATGGGAAAACCAAGAACAACATTTTTATCGTACTACAAAGTTTCATTGCATGATTACCCACATACTCTACAAGAGAAGAATGTATCACCATGCCCAAGAGGTCCTCAAGAGTCTTGTGAGGGCATAGAAACATGAACACCCAAGTCCAAACCTGTTTAACATGGTGAGGGCAACATAGAGGGCATGCAATTCACCTTCCAGAGTGTTCGATGACCTTCTGAGGACTTACACTGAATCTAGGATGCTAGAAGAGAACTTTGATTTTTTTTATAGAATGAAGAAGTTTAGGGTTGTTCCACTATTTATGGATGCAATATTGTTCTGTATATTTCTTAGAAATCCAATCATTGGGACCTAGCAAGGAAGTTCTTTACAAACATGATGGGTGGTGAGGTTCTTCCCAATGTTTTTACATACAATATTATGATTAATTTCACGTGCAAATAGGGTTATTTGTAGTGTGCAAGAAGCCTTTTCCATCAAATGAAAGAGATGGGCTTCCAACCTAACATTGAAATTAGGGTTCTATGCCCTACATTCATATTCATGTAGAAATGGCAGCGGTGACAACATTAAATACAATGATAATGGATTATGTTCATGCAAAGAGGTTATGGTGTTGAAAGAGAAGCTTTCTTAATGTTGTGGAAATATAAATGGTTTACACAACAATTTGTGAAATTCCCCGAGAATTGGAAAATATTATTTCAGTGGCGCAGCATTATCATTTTTTTGTAGCGTTATTATTTTTGGTTGACCATCATTATTTCTTAGCAGCGTTATCAGAGCATGCTTATTATTTCGTGCCTTATTATTTCCAACATTATTTATATTTTGTTGGATCCAATTTGGTATCAATGATATGATATCTTGTGTTACAGTTACATGAAATTTGTGTTACAATATCATCTTATATGTTACTCTTTCCTCCATGAAGCTTAAAGTAACAATGACATGATATGTTGTATAACACGAAACCTTTTAATGGATCTTGATGCAAGAAGGTTTCATGTGAACAAAGGAAATAGTTAGTACCTTCCTATTATCAAGGTACTTGCACTCATATAGAATAGTGGCATTCTATATTGCAATGTGTCTCCTCATTTAATAGAGTTTCAATTGATACCAATCCCTGGTAGGCACATTGATCGAGACATTGAAGGGTATGTTGATATAACACCTTTTGATGCTTACTATCGAACTTGAGATTTGTTTCTATTCTTCAACCTTGTGAATTTCCTTTGGTACCTCTACTTATTTTCGAGTTGGTGCAACCTAATGAATGAAGGTGCCCACAAATAGATGTTGACTTCCAATGATGCCATTTCCAAGGCCATGGTTTTTTTCATGATAACAAAGTGAACAATGCATTTTTTTTCTCTTGACACAGGCTTCAATGATTCATATAGAATCTAAATGTCATTTTTTTCTTCTTGGTTATATTGGTGTTGTTTTCAATTGCTCATCCAAAAGATAAACATGGCACAATGTTTGCATTTATCTATGATATAATAGATATATGCCACCATTGGACCAAGTTCAAGTCACCATACAACTCAAAGCCATTTTTTAAGTAGTTAAATCATTTGGTGGATGATTTTTGTGTTTTTTTAAAGAATTTGGTGGATGATTTCATGAGGAAATTTGCTGCAAAAGAAACTGGGCCAGGTAAGAAGTGAGGAGAGCTTGTAGCCCTCCTAAAGCTGTCATTTGAGGAATTTGTTTGGCTTTCTTACAACACCTTTGAGATAGCTTATTTCCTACTTTTGTGGTTTTCCAAAGTTTCCTTCATGACCTAACAAAGAGACCTATCTAACTAGAGTTGAAGGCTCAATTGTGGTAGAGCTAACTAAAAATTATAATAGGAGAAGAATGGTTGTGGAGATTTAAGTTTTTGTTAGAACTTCCCTTTGAACACTTGTGCAAACTTAAATATTTATTAGAGTTTCTTTTTTAACACCTTTTAGACTCAAAACATTTTTGAAGACATCTTTGAAGACACTTTTAGAGAATTCCCTAAAGATATCTTTGGAGCCTTGAAATAAGATTGGAAACCATTGAAGCAACCTCGTGAGACCAACTTGAATCATATGTTGAAGATTGTTTCTAAGAAGTCATTGGAGATAATGGAGCACTCCTTTGACATATACTTGTTCAAACTTACTGGAAAAGCATGCTCTTAAATACCCTTAAATACTTACAAAGTCAACATTGTTGAAGTCTCTATGATGTAGATTTATAGAAGTTTACTTGAAGCTAATTTCAATGAGCCTGCTCATGCCAAACAAGTCTTTGAAAGGACTATTGTGTTACTCAGGCTTGATACTCATTTCAAATAAATGGAAATATAATATTGGATCTACATTCTGCTCTTTCTACGTTTGTCGCATATATAATTGAGGATGGTTACACAAAATGTTCCCTCAATAGTGTTTTTTCAATATTTTATAGAGTGTTCTCACAATAATATTTTGAACCGCTCTTACAGTTTTTACGTCATATAGAGCAGTGCTGATTTTGGAGCATCATTCATTCAATTTGGAAGAGCGCGAATAATCTATTTGCGATGGCATTCATTCAATGATAGTGTCAACATTGTTTATGCAGAAAAAGACATTACAGGTTATAGATCATTAATAAAATGATGGCAACTACACTAAGGATGCTTTTAGAGGGTACAAGACATCTATAACTCCTTTCCATTGATGTCAAAGTGGGAGGCAAGAAAAATTTATCGCCAACAATGAGAAATATATTTTAGGACAAAAGGAGGAGGACAAATGAGTTTCCAGTAATGCCAAAGGGGGAGATTTTTGGAAATATTGGCATTAATGTCAAGATTAAGTTGATTGATCGATGTTATTGATGTCACTAAGCACATTGGTGATAGTTTATGTTTAATGGAAAGTGTACATAAATGTTGAATGTTGGATATAAAAGGTTGAAAGTGATTTGAAGTGCAAAGGCTATGCTAATCAATGTGAATGCTAAACATTGAGACAAAAGTTGAAATACATATATTTGTTTGAACAAAAAATGTACATAATCCAAATTTGATTTATCTCTTGCAATTATTACTAAATGAGTTGCTAGTTCAGTGCTATTTTATATCATACATATTTTTCAGAACTGAAAATGAAAAGACAAGCTTCTGAGTAGTTTTGGAAGTCCAAGAGACTATGCTTCATTTCTTATTCCTCCAAAGAATACAAACAACCAAGAGGGCTTGCCTATAAAACATACAATGTTGAATGAAACTTAAGATTTTTTTTAATGGAAGGTGTCTACATCAGAGAATGGATGAGCAGTAGTAGAGGAGAAGAAGAGTTAAAATTAGAAGTTCTTCAACAAAATACTTAATAATAGAATCATATATGAGGTAACCAACATTTGCAACTTGAAAAATTGTTGTTCTTTTCTATGTTGCAGTTTGAAAAGGAATAGGTTGTAGCCTGTTGAGGTAGGAGTCTACTATGGTTTGTAGCCTATAGAAAACTTGTTGGATTTGGAGCTTCCTTTGAGGTAGGAGCCTCCTATAGGTTGGAGCCTACAAAGCAATTTTGATGTAAGAAAGAGTAGCAGCTTGCCTTCACATCAATTTCAGCCTAAAGTTCATTGTTTTGTCCCTTTGGGGTTTCCACTTATATCAGATGTCTTCGTGTTTTTTCCTGCATGTTTTGTGAATAATTTGAATTTTCTCTAAACAACTATGAAAACCTCCTTGAAATCTACAAAAGCAATTCAATAACTATTGAGCAGAAACATAAATCATTAACTTCATAAGAATAAGATTAAGTTGAGTAACAACAAAGAATTGAAAATATTGATTCACACCCCCACTCAATATATTCCAATCATAAATTTCAAGTGGTATCAGAGCATAGGTCACAAGTTTGATACACACCCGACTCGCATCGTGGGGGATATTGTTGGGTATTGGATAAACCAACACTCTCCTATCTTTCACGACATGGACTAACCACCTCTCATGTATCCTTATCTTTGCCGATGCAAACATTGACTAACAGCTATGGGTTTTGGTCTAATAGAAATCAAGATTCCCAATAGGTCTAGGGTGTCTAGAATCTACTCTCTAAGAAAGTTGAAAAACTGGAGGCCTGGATGGCCCATTTTGAAGAGCATGTGCGATGTGCGTTCTGCCCTCCTCCACCTCCTAGAACAACCCTAGAGGATCCAACCTCCACTTATGACAATTGATATGATATCAAATGTTTTATATTTCTTTCTTGTCTTTTGGTGCTTCTGGCCCTTTCAACTGTGGTCTTTGTTACTTTATGTTGTTTTTCTTACTGTCACTTGTTACTATCAGTAGCCAACAAACATGATTGGGGTGAGACTACCTGTTTTTTTTTAATGATCTACACTCATAAATAGAAGACCGATTTACAAAAAAAAATTGATGTAATGAGTAAGAAACATTGTGAATCTCGTATAATTTAATTTAAAAGACAAAATATATTCATATTCTACTTAAAGATATGATAATAATTAAGTATAATATTGGTTGTATAGTTATTATTGTTTAGTTAAATTTTTCTTTATTTCTTAAAAAGATTATAGAATTATATTCTTTATTTGTTTTCAACCATTTTTATTTATCTTTTTAATTTAAGTATTTTATTATTTTTAAATAATTTAGATATGAAATTGTTTTTCTAGTTTAATCAAATCTACTACATTAAATAAAATAAAAAAATCGACTTGTTTGTTGAGAGAACGGATCTCTTTATAATGATGGGAATATGAATTTAATATCTAAAAATAAAATAAATAATATGATCAAAATTGATAAAGAGTCATTTTTTATTAGAGATATTTCAGATAGTAGCATCTCTTGCTTCCACTATATTTTTTATGAAAATGAAGGTTATAATATTTCAATGACCCTATTCCTCTTTCTATTATAATAAATTACCATAATGCATGATAATTATATCTTTGGGTATACCATCAAGTTCCATTTTCTCTCCTTATGTACATGTTGAAGGGAAGAGTGGTTGTAGAACACTCTCAAACCATTTACCTCTTCCATGATAGAATTCAGGAACACATTGTGATTTGTTTGTTCATGTCTTACCCATATAATTACAACATGAGAGTCATTGATCACGTGTAAGTTATTAATTCCCTTTTCATTTACTAGCAACTATACTAGTTTTCTTACCATCAATGTTAATTTCGTTGCCGAGGGAATGAATAGATGACCATTTGATGTTGTTGAAGTTATGCTCTGAGCAGAGAGGGTTTCTCCTATTCCAAGCCCTAGCTAATGGGAGAAAGGATTTAAGGTGCATCTATGATCCTCTCATCCGCACATAGGAAGGCCTGTGGGTGCGAGTGAGCTTGTAGGATACAAAAAACAAAAACAAAAGGCACACCAGGAGTATAATAGATCTAAGGACATGGAGCAAATGATAGAAAATTCTATGAGAAGGGAATTTAAGGAACAATGACCCCTACATAATGTTTGACTTGTTGCAAAGAATGTGAATGTCTTGACTCATATTGTCTTTGGAAAGGTTAGTAGTGTGCATATTAGTATGTCATTTGTCATGAGTTTATCACTGGAGCTAGTATGCAATGATTTTTATTCTAGCTATTGCAAAGATCTCACAATGAATAGATGGTAGAAACTTCTATGACTTGTTCTTAGTATATGTATTTACATTTAGTGACAGAAACGATTCATAATATGATCATGTGGATTGATTGATGAACCTTGGCCTAATAGTACTTGGGCGTGAGCTCTACTTTGTACTTGGATTGAAGAGTTTGAAAGTGATATATATATATATATATATATCTATATATATATTATATTATATATATATATATATATATATATATATATAGATTATACATACATACATATATATATATATATAAATATATAATATATATATATATATATATATAATATATTATATAATATAATGTATAATATATATATATGATATATATATATATATTATATATATCATATATATATATACATATAATAATACATATATATAAGGCTTTTATATTAGCTTGGTTTGGAATTTAAGGATTGATAAGAATACTTAGTTGATTTGATTACACAACATTCATTTATTTGCGGTTGTGTATATTGGTTTGGTCAGTATTATTTGTAGATTGAATGAAGAATTATGTGGTTTGAAGCAACCTCTGCAACTCATATACACCTTTGATTTTGGTTTTATGTGTTGACAATGTATTATTGACATGTACTAAGCCCATAATGATCAAGCATTAGAAGGATCTGGCCTCTGAGTCCAAGATCAAAGATTTTGGTTTGAGATATACTTTCAGAAATAAGAGATTGCATGGATACACCAATGATAACTGGGTTGGAATGCAAGACAATTTGGTTAAGGAATCTCTTTAGAGTGTTGTTTAAGCAACTCCTGGGTATGAAAATGATATATTATGAGAACAATAATAGGATCTAATATGCATGTATCTCATATATAGTTGGGATTGAGATACCTTCATGTATTGAGGCAATATTGTTATATGATACAAGATTAGGCTTGTGGTTGATGCTACCATGAGAGGGAGAAATGATGACTACGGTATCCATTTTATGACATATATATTTTTTTAACATAATATTTTAGTTGATGTCTTGCATGAAAAAGAAAAAAAATGGGTTCTTCTCTTGGTAATGTATGAGGCAATTGTTCATCAGGGATAGAAACATTGATTGATGGATATGACCCTCCTAGGTAAGAGTCTAAGCCAATTGATGACATTGAGCTAGATATTCTCCCCTTGTCTGAACTCCTAGGGTAAGTAGTTGAGCTAAAGAGATCATGGGGTTGAGGGAAATTGTTGACTACAGTGCGTGTATGAGCCTTACATCATGATAAGTGTGTATCTCCCCTTGCTGAGTATACCTCAGTTGACATCTATATTTCCCACCCATCTGTCTAACAGGTGTTGGATACTTGAGTTAAGTGTGATCGTTAGCTTTATGGTAAGTGGAATCCCACTCAAGCTAGAGATGTAGGTGTTTTACCACTTGAATCTTTAATGTATTGATGGGAATATCAACAAAAAATAGGATAATTGTAATCCTTACCTCACGGTCAATTGTATCTTGCCTATTCTCCTTAGATAGTGGGTTGAGTTGGAACTCCCGAATGACAATGTTTCTTAGGTTGTAGCATTGGTCTCCTTGCTGGAAGAGTTTCTCGATTTGTAGCATTGGGCTCCCTGCTGACAAATATTTTTAGGTAGTAGCATCAAATCCCTGCTGACGATTCAAGTTGTTATCACAAGCTCCCTGATGTATAGAGGATCGTAGTTTGAGCCCCCTCCAATGTCAAGTTATTCTTATTTTATATTAGAGAGATTTCAACACATGATTAGAGATAATATATGAGCATAGATAAGTGGAGATGAGTAGAGATGAGTAGAGATGAGCACTAATGACATTTGCTAGCAAGATACTTGTGACGGGACATATGTTGTAGATTCTAATTTCATCCTAGCTAAGAGGGAGTGTTAATTTTGTAGATCAGGGATAAATTCCCTCCTATGGAAAATCTTCCTCATCAAGAAAGACCCCTCCTATCCATTGGAATAATTTAAATTGGTTAAGGAAAATATATATTTTTAGTATAGAACCCCACATCTACACAAAAGGATAGCTCGGCCCAACAGAGAAATTAGACACCCTTAGATGTCTACAAATACAAATTAAGTGACCCTCATTTAGACATCATTATCAAGCATTTTATTCCTTTGTTCTCTTTGGTTTGGCTCACACAGGGTTGAATTTGGTTCATAGATATTGGTTCATATTGGTCTCAAATCATAGATCTAAAGCTCATACATGTGAATTAGGGTTTTGGTCTATAGCTACTACTATTGGACATTGTGAAACAATGTGGCTTAGGAAATTTCTTCTTTAACTTGGACTAATTAAGAACATTCTTACTCTTATCTACTATGATAAAAAAAATATGTTAAGTTACTAAATAATCCTATGCTCCATGATAAACCCAAGACATTGAAACAAGGTATCATTTTATAAGTGATCTCATTAGTGAGATTGATATGGAACATTGTTATAATAAATAAAACTTAGCTGACATTTTCACAAAGGAACTTAACCAAAATTTTAAAATTTTAGTTAGAGAGTTGGTTTACATGTACATAAGACTATCCTCAAGAGGCAGTGTCAAAATAGTGAGGTTATTGTTAGGTTTAGTTTTCTTAGAAAGTTTTGATTTTTATTTTGGAAAATAACTATGTTTATATAAGGTTTGAACTTTTTATTAGATGTCCACTTTTATTAGGATATTGTTGTGATCCTATACTATATTTTCCTTAACGTGGTGAAAATTGTATTGTATTTATTTCAGTTCTAGTTGAATTTTATGTTTAACAATTCTTTTGTGTGTGTATGTGTTTCCTTCTTTAATTCATGAGATTTTTTTTCCTATGTAAATTCTATGTTTGACCTTTGAGTTAGACTGTAAATAGTTGTTGAGGAATGTTATAGTATTCATCACATGAATTAATCATTTTTCCATTAGGACTATGTTAAGGCCTCAACAACTCCCCTTAATATTTCAAAACATAAAGGGGCCCCCCATATAATGTTTTGAAAATTTTGCATATATTTGCATTTTGTTTTTCTTTGTTTTATGTTTGATTTTTTATGTTTCATAATTTCCAATTTTGAGGTTTTCATCATCTCCTACTATTTAGTGGCTTTCCATTGATATACATATTTCCTCATTTTGAGTTCTAGATGAAAAGTCATGGCCCTCTATATGTTATAGTATTATCATTTTTTGATGACGTGGTATACTGACATGGAAGGCAACATGGAAACCAACATGGATGATGAAGTGGAGGTGGAATTAGCATGTTAATTAAGGAGATGATGTGTCTCATAGATATATGTGGAAATTCATCATAAGGAATGACCTGACATGGCTGCTAATGTGACAAATTATGTGGATATATATAATTTTAATTTTTAATTTATTTTATTCTAACTTTGATTTTATTCATTTCTTATTTTATTTTATTTTAATATGACTTAGTTAATTAGATAAATATCTCCAAATAAAGCTTTAGCTTCACCTCATCCTCATCGAGCTCACTCATTTACTTGATCCGATGATTTTTATTTTTTATTTTTTTTTATCTACCACACCTGATTTGGTGATAACTCTCCTTTCCCTAGCCTACTGATTATTTTTTTTGTTTTATTTATTTATTCTGATCTGGGCAAATCCCCATGATACATACGAAAAATGGAAGGTGATTTTATCAATAATATAATATGTATATATAAGTTTTTTGGCAAATCTCTCACCAAATTATATTATCTTGTAAAATCATGGCGAATCTTTCACTGAATTATAAAATCTTGTAAGATCTTGGCGGATATTTCACTGAATAATAAAGGCTTTGTAAAGGGATAACAAAGCTCATAATGTGTATTTCTTGTAATGGCTTAAAGCCTTGTTAAGAAATCGATTGAGAACCAAAATAACTGTATTCCTTATAAGTATATTCCTTATATGGAATATAAGTATATTTATCATGGAACTTCAATTAGGTTTAGCATAGGTGTTAGCAAGAAATCCTCAATGTGACAATGTCTTGAACTCATAATGAGTATTTCTTATAATGGCTATGAGCCTTGTTTTCTGAGCAATCCCTCAAGGACTAAAATATGTATATTCCTCATATGGAATATAAATATATTTCTCATGTATTGGAATATAAAGATATGAGCAAAAACTGGGAAATGAGCCAAAAGAAGTCCATAAAAAATTGACAGGAAGAAGAAAAGTGCAAGAAATAAAAAAAAGGTGAAAAATGCTAAAATGGTGAAGAAATACAGGGGAAAAACATTGAAACAGTAAATTCATAATACATGGGTGGGAAAATGAATATAGATAGTGAGGTAATATGTTACCTTAGCCTAGGGGTAACAAAATAAAACATTAGAACTCTCACTTATGCAAGTCTAGTAAAAAAAACATTAATCTCTATGTTAGTCATGAGAGGGAGGAAATCTGGGAAAGAAATGTGAGAACAAGAATTTAAATGGAACAAGGCATTGGGATTACAATCCTTGTTCACCAAGTATGGCTACTTCCTTTGAGGCATATTGAAAAATTAGGTATGATCTATCTATGTGTATTTCTATCTAATTAGTTTGTAAAATGGTTACCAAGTAGCTATGTTAGAACATGCAGTTTGTGAAGAAAAAATTCACCATCTTGCCCACCTTTAGAGGGAGATGGATGGATATGAGTGTTGGAGATATAATTCACCCATTTTTTTCTTGTAAAAATTTGTATAGGTATAGCTACAACCCCCTAATTTTAGTTCAAACAATATCCATTGATGTGAGAAACGATGTTTGAGGTTTGCACCTTGCATTGTTTGATTCATATCGATGTTTAATAGATCCAAGGATAAGATATATTTATCTTAGTTTATAGCTTCTTAAAATTTAAATACAAAAACTAAAATAAATATTATTTCGTTTCATTTTTATTATATGTTGAAGTATTTAATTAAATAAAGCATCAGTTCCTTTTCTTTCATTTTATTCTATTAGTGACACACCTACACATGGGGATCTCCCCCACCCTGGGCTACCAAGGACCCTTCTTCTGTTGGTGCAAAGAATAAATATGGCAGGATAAAAGTTTGGCTCTTACCCATTTCGAACTTGGAGATAGGTTACAGTTAATCAACAGACATTCAAGCTCTTCTAGTTGGTTATTTTTCTTTCATCAACATGTATACTTGTTATGACACCATTCGGTTACTTATTAGGCAACCATAAAGTCTCCGATTGATTGCTATGTGAAATGAGCTCTCCAAAGGTCGATGATAAGAATATTATTTTAGGCTATCCATACCATTAAATGATTTAAATATTTTAATATCAACATAAACTTTTGATATGTTTCATTACTCTAATCTTTTGCTCCTAATATTCCATCCCTCCACTTCACATACCTCAACGATATCCTTTTTGTTATTATATAGTTAGGTGTTTGTGCTTCAACCTAGATAGATAATTTTGTATTTTAAAGATACGTATTCTTTTCAGTTACATTTTTATTTTTCTCTTTATGTATTTCACAATCTTGAACGACCTCCTTTGTATAGTTTTACAGTTATGTGTTTGTGCTTCAACCTAGATAGAAAATTTTGTGTTTGAAGGATATGCCTCCCTTTCAGATACATTTTTATTGTGACCTTAATTTATTTCATAATAATAACAACACTTCCCTCTTTCCTTTCTAAAAAAGAATTAATTTAATTCAAAGTATTAAATGTATTTATTACTAATGTCATATTAACATCTGCATGGATTTAGAAGTTTATTACACTTGATGTTGAATTTATATCCCTTATAAGAAGTATAAGGATATAAGTAGTTATTTCTTTCTCTCTTTTACCAAATTAATCTCTTTTAGTTTTGTGTCCTTGTAGTCATCCAGTTGTCATTGAGAGAGTTGGAAAAACATTGATATAACACAAGTTAGAAGTGTTGTGCTAGAAATATTATTTTTGCATAGTTGATCGTCTTTGTCATGCATGTTATTTCAAATAGACTCAAGACCTTATTAACAATGATGACACTATAACATGATCCTATTGTGTAGGTCCTTTTCTTATGCATCCTGAATTCATTGAATTTTTTAGGTGGGTGAGTTAAACTGGAACATCTTTGAAACTTAGAGCTTGGAAATTCTGAAGTTTATGAACTATCAAGCATTCATGTTGCATATGGTAGGTGGGATAATGCAGCAAAAGTGAGAACAGTTAAAAGGCATTGTATTTCAAATGGAATCGAGTTGCATTTTGGTGGAGTTAAATGATAGGGTATACAAAGTCATTGTGGGAGTTAAATTAACACCTTCAATTTGAGGAATTATGTCAAAAATCTACCAATATTGGTTGGGAATATATGGAGGTGGTAGGTAATGTTTGTAAAAAAAATATTTACACTACAGACCAGGAAGAGGTTAAGGAATACATGCTTAGTAGTAGGAATAAGTCGCCATCTCATTTTATGTTTCGCAACATAGAGAGGATGGTGCCTTTAGTGCAAAAGAAGAGCCTAGCACATCAGCATAGGAGCATATACCATTATGCATTGATCAAGGTCGTGGTGATTCATCAGCTGGCACAGCAGGGCATTACATGGGAGAATTTTATTTCTCGTGACCTTTTCACAGCGCCTCAGCCACCGCCAGAGATAGTTCATGATGAGGGAGGGCCTTCACAGTAGTTTGACAATCCTGAGACCGAGCATGTTGATGCTCCAATATATGTGACATATCAGAAAGGCCACAGGGCCTTATTTGCAGTCGCACGACGAGTACTATCTCCACCTAGGGTGGAAGGGGTCTCGTTGACTTCATCAGCACAACGAGTATTATCTCCACATCATGTGGAAGGGGTCTCACCTCCGTCTTCAGCACAGGTACAAATCCAGGATAGGGGCAAGAGACCCATGGTTGATGAGGGTCCTTCAGGAGGCTAGGACATGAATATCATTGATGTTGATGCTAGCTCTCCTAGCTCCGAGCTAAAGGAGATCATCCGAGAACAAAGGTCCGAGAATGAGTCACTGCAAAAGAAATTGCAGATGGCTAAGTGGGTGATCAACTATTTGGAACAGCGCAACAAACAGTTGGAAGATGACCATGAACTTTATGAGCTGCGGAAGATCCGCGAAGACCGGGAATTGGCCCGAAGGAGACCCGATGATTTGACACCTATTGATCGGGAATCAATGCTCATCTGGGTCAAAACTCATTTGGAGAAGTTGTTGGTTAAGGAAAATAGGGACAAGGACATGCTTCGTCACATGAAGACTCACTATTGGGCTCGCATGCATGTTTGCAAAGAAAGAATGAAGATCCTCAAGAGGCGTTTGAGAAAAGTGCAAAAGCAATGCAAAAGGCCTGATCCGCTCCGAGTTTTGGACGAGGCTTCATTAGTTGAGAAAGATACATGATTGAGGGTCCTCACTCCAAATTTGGGCAAATTTGGAGAAAATTTTGTCGTTTCGAAATTTTTGGCTTGAGAAACAGGTTTTTGGGTTCTATGCGTAGCGCGCAGCGCGCTACCCTGAAGATTTGGAGGTCGAATTGACAAATGGCTTGTATTTTTGGATTTGTCATGAAGAAATACACATGTTCAGCCATTTCTGAAGCCTTTCATTGAGATCTTGATGGTCAAAATGTCCAAAAACATCATCAAAACCACCTTGCTGCCACCTTTTCCAACTGCAGGAAGTACCTCTGGGAGAATTCAGTTTTGAGGGGGTAAATGAGCTTCAAATTTGAAAATTCCACTTGGGTTGTAAAGTAGACATCTAGGGATTTCCAACGAGCTATCATGAGCTCAATTTGGATGTCGGAAAGTGCACCAAAAATAGGCTCAAATGTGAGCTATGTATAGGGATCAGGGGCACTATGCATACAGTTTTTGGCCCAGTTTTTCACCTTCAGCACAGGGATTCGGCTAGTTTTCACCAGTTTCACTCTTTGATGTAATTTTTGACCCGAAATGAGGTAATTTGATGTATGTAAGCTAACATGGCACTTATCTACCTTCTTCTAGATGATTCATTCACAAATTAGCAAGAAATTAATGTAATGAATCAGTTTCCTTCTTTTTAGAGGTAGGTTGTTTGGTCATCTAGATTCTTGCTCCATGTTTGGAATTTGTTCAAACTGCTCCTAAAAGGAGGAGCTCGACCCCTAGAGGTCAGGGAATGAGGATAGCTTGGACTATATATGTAAATTTTCATTCAATAGGAGGGGTTGGACTCTTGGGAATAGCTTGAGACTATATTGTACATATCTTATCTGCATTTTTGGCAAAGGAAAGACCAGGGTTTTGCAGCACTATTTGGGATTCATGTGGCTTTATGTGTTGATGGTGTGTTTCTATCAGTACTTGTATGTTGTGTATACGTACCATTTTCTTTACTTAATCTTCTGTAATTAAACAAATGAAGTGTTAAGGTAGAATCCATGAACTCGTTATGCTCTGCCTTTAAATTTGTTTAATTTTCTATGTTTTCTTTAGTTTAAGGTGAATCCTTGAGACTTCCTTGCTCTCCTTAGCTCCTCACCAGTCTGATCTACCCATCTAACACGCTTTAAGGCATCAAAACAATCGCCTATCTTTCCCCAAGTAGACCTCTGCAAAAATTGTGCCTCATCCCCGCACCCAAATTTGCCTTTCCCTTGAATTCAACAAAACCTTCAAAAATCAATTCTAAACTCTTTGTACTTAATACCTAGCCCAAAATTAGTCATAAATTCAGTCATCTCAGTCCTCGTTGATTATATTTTTCCGAGATTGACCCGGAGAGAGCCCTCTCCTGTGCTCGTAGGGCTAGCTACGAGGTTGAGTGTGGTTTGATGTAGCCTTGAGTCTCACCTTATTTCGGCCTAAGGTACATTTGAGCACTAACATAGTGGCGACCATACTGGGGAAGAAATCTCAATGGTTTGCTTGCTGATGAGTTTGTTTCGCAAGTCTTAGACGGAGTCTGAAGTCATGCCAGGTAGCTTTCGAAACGCTCTTGCTATGTATAAGCGGAAGTAGATAAATGCTGCTTCAGTTGATCTCCGGTTAGCTTGTGGAAACTTGATTTGCAAATCACCCCAGTACTTTTGTTCGTTCTAGACCTTTGGATGATTGAGTCTAGAAAACGATTGGCTGAATTACTCTAATTCTTTTGATCTTCTGATAAACACACTGGCTTCAAAAAGACATACAAGAGCTAATCCAGATCCGAATCCGCCTCCTATTTATGAAAATCCAAATTTTATTTGAAAAATCCTCCATCAAGAAAGCTCGGTGACTCCCTTGGTTAAATCTCATTCATGTCCTACACTTTTTGAATACCTTGAAGAAATTACTTTCGACGAAAAGTTTGAATTTTCATTGTTTAAAACCAAGTCTGAAAACGCTCTTGATTCTATTGTTCCAAATCCTGACTTTGCTGCAGCTCTTGAATTTGAAAGGCACAATAAATTAATTAACAATTTTATCTTGAGGCACCTACAAACCAACATCCAAGCCGCCAATCTTGTTGATTTCTTAGAAGTTGTATCTTCAAACATTGGATCCACCGTCATGACATCTACCTCTAGAATTCCTACTGAACCACCTTTTATTCCCACCATTCCTGTGCAACCTAAAATTACTTATTCAGAATCTACAGCCAATTCCCCTCCTTCATCCCACATCGCTTCTTCTTCGCATACACCTCCGCATACTCCTCATACAACAACTACACCCACTCCACCAGTAACACCTAGAGTAAATCCACCTAGAGCAATGGCTGCGCGTTTTGCACCTCTTGCTTTACCTCAGCAATTGCATGATATGCCTGCGGACTATCAGAGCAAAATTCCTTTATTTGATGGCACTCCTCAAAGTGTGTCCACTCAGCAACACATAGACAAAATGGAAACTTTTTATGATTTATATGAGATTGATGACGAGGATGTAACTATGCGATTGTTTGTGCAAACATTCGGAGGAGAAGTAAGAAAATGGTTCAGAGGCTTGGGAGCTAGAAGTATACCTATGTTGGTTGAACCTCAGAAATAGTTTCTAGATCGTTGGGAACTTAGAAAGGATCCGCTTCAAATCAATGCCAAGTACAATAATATCAAACACAATCATGGTGAGTCTGTCCAAGACTACATTATCAGGTTCAATATAGTTTATAATGTTATTCCGGATGATTTAAGACCATCTAGAAAATCAGCTCTTCTCAAATTCCTGGATGGCTTTGATCCGGAGATGGCTTATTCATTACGGGATAAAGATCCGCCCACTTTAGAAGATATGCAAAAGATTGTTGTTAATGATGAGGCAAATCTGAATGACAAGAGAGCACGGTTAAAGGTAGAGAAAAGAGTGACTATAAAGGAAGAATCTACATCAAAACCACCTTGGCTTTGTGAGATGTTCAAAATACTGAACCTTGACAAATCAGAACCACAGATTCGTAATCCAAATTACCGTGGCCAGTAACAACCTCAGCTTAGAATTAAGCAGCGTGAACCAAGAGTACAAGAGCCGGCAGCCCAACAACCGATCAAGACTCCTCTTTTGCAGAATTTTGTGAGTCAAGATTCAGATGAAGATGCTGATGTAGTAGGGGACCAAAACCACTTCTTTACTCCTGATAATCTGCCCATTTACATCACTGAAGAAGAAGAGTATGGAGAAAGTTCAGGCGCCCAGCAAGATGAAGATTTTATCTTAGCTAATGATGCAGATTTACATGATTACCAAAGAGGATATTTGAACGCTTTGTCCACTCAACAGAAATAGTATTCATTAAGAAACTGAGATGTGCCCATCAATCCAATTCAGAAAAGAAAAAAAGCTACAGTACCAAAGACGGATTCATTGACACCACAAAAGAAAGGAAAGGAGACAGTTGATCCCACAATGAGCAAGTTATATAGCAGAAAGGACAAATCAGGCAAGTATAATTAAGGATAAGAAAGAAGTTCCGGTTAAAGAAGTAAAAAAGGTTTCAACATTTAGTTTGGAAAATGAAATTTCCAAATTAAAAATATCTATTCCTTTGACTGAAATCATGAAAAACAACAGCTACTGAGGTCAAGTCTCCAAAATTCTAAACTTTGATACCATGTTTGACACAGTGAACATTGAAGATGATCAGCCCAAATTGATCTTTGTGCCATCATTGGATGGTTAGTCCCCTGATAGTGATTTTCCTCCCTTTTATATCAGTTTGAGATTGCATGAATATGTTTTGCACAATGCTATGTTTGATTCGGGTGCTTCGCACAATTTGATGCCAAAGGCGATCATGGAGAAGTTGGGGTTAGACATTACAAGAAAATATCATGATTTGTATTCATTTGATTCCAGCCGTGTGAGATGTATCGGGCTCATCAAATATTTGGTTGATAGCTTAGACCAAATCCCAGCGAAGAATGTCTTGATGGATGTGGTTGTGGCGGACATTCCTCCACGTTTTGGTATGCTACTTTCGAGATCTTGGGGAGCTAAGTTGAAGGGTGATCTACAATTACAATTTTCTTATGCCACAATTCTAGTCTTCGGTCAAATGAGAAAGCTATATCGAGAGAAAAAGATGAAATACATGATAACTAGTAAAGAGAAGCCAATCAATCATCCTGTAAATTATGTACATACAGATTTGGAGTCATTTGTTTTATTTGCTGATAACTTTAATGATCTAGAAAGTCAGTTAGTTCAAGCGAAAGATATACCAGAGATCACGGAAAATTTCAGAGAAGTTTTACAAAAAGAAAGAGGAGAAAAGCAAGCTACTATGGAGCAACCAGCTGAAGATAATGGGCAGCAAACAGAAAAATCAGAGGCAGTACAATTTCAGCACTTGGAAGAGGATGAAAATGGTCTTTGGACCATGGATTTTGATGGCACAGTAGGTAGTGATGGTGCTGGTATTGGTGTGTGGATTCGAAGTCCCTTTTCCACTCAAGACAAGTTCCAAGCAAGGTGAGAGTGTGTTCCTATAAACTAGCATTTGATTGTTCAAATACTGAGGCGGAATATGAAGCTCTCATTGCTGGCCTAAAGATTCTTAGAAAACTGAAAGCGAAGAAGATTGTAGTCTATGGTGATTCCGAGTTGGTAATAAAGCAAGTTAAAGGTGAGTTTCAGGCCAAGCATCCTCGTATGAGAGCATATCGAAATGTAGTCTTAGATATTTTGAAGTTGTTTTCTGATCATACCTTGACATGTGTGCCTCGCATACAAAATGGTGTTGCTAATGGACTTGCTAAGGCAGCAAGTAATTTGAAAATTCCGATGAATTCTAGCAACAAATTTGAGATTCATGTGAAGCATCGTCCCACCATTCTAGACAATCGACGATGTTGGCAAGTCTTTCAAGATGATGAAGAGATCAATTAGTTTCTACAAAATAAGGGTAAGTTCAAGGATTCCTCAATAGATACTGAAAATGATGATGGTATTGATAATATAAAAGTAAATCAAATGGACGTGCTGCAAATTAAAGACAACATTATTCCTAAGGGATTGATTCCTTTAGAAGAGTTGTTTGACCAAGACGATGTGGCCCGCAAACCGATATTGAGACCAACTGAAAAAGGTGTTGAAGAAGCGAACATTGGGATAGCTGAGAATCCCAAGATGATAAAACTATCAAAGTCATTATCACCAGAGGTAAAAGCAGAATATGTGAAATTGTTTTCTTTATTTTCTGATTTTTTTGCATGGGATTACTCGGATTTAAAAACATATGACACAAATATCATTCAACATACTATTCCTATTAAGCCAAATCAGAAGCCTTTTCATCAAAAGTTGAGGAGAATCTATCCGAAGCTGCTGCCATCAATTGAGAAAGAGATAAACAGATTGTATAAGTCAGGAATCATTGTGCCTATCCAATTTTCATATTGGATATCAAACTTGGTGCCCGTAAGAAAGAAAACGGGTGACATTCGTTTATGTATTGACTTCAGAAATTTAAATAAGGTGTCCTTAAAAGACAATTATCCGCTGCCCAAAATGGATCATATATTGCAGTGAGTAGTTGGAGCATCAAGGATGTCACTACTCGATGGCTATTCAGGATACAATCAGATTTTAGTGCATGAGGATGACCGTGACAAGACATCGTTCACCACTCCATGGGGAACATTTCATTATGCAAAGATATCGTTTGGTTTGAAAAATGCAGGAGCAACCTTTAAGCATGCAATGGACGTGGCTTTCGCCAATGAGAAAGATGTATTTTTAGTTGTTTATCTTGATGACTTAACCGTGTTTTCAAATTTTGATGAGGAACATTTGTATCATTTGAAAATTGTTTTCCAAAAGTGCAGAAAATATGGCATCTCGTTGAATCCGAAAAAGAGTCTTTTTGCCATGGATGAGGGCAAACTTCTTGGCCACATCATATCTAAAGACGGCATCCGTATTGATCCAACACGTGTTGAAGCGATTCAGCAAATTGAACAGCCCCGAAACAAGAAAGAAATTCAGTCTTTCAATGGTAAACTGAATTTTCTGCGTCGTTTTATTCCAAATCTAGCAGAGCATCTAAGAGAGATCACAAGCATGCTAAAAAAGGACAGCCAGGTAAAGTGGACCGAAGAGGCGGTTAAATCATTTAATCTAGTGAAGTTAGCTCTTTCTACAGCTCCTATTTTGATCAGCCCCGACTACACTCAAGACTTTATTTTATTTTCATTTGCTTCTGAGCACACTTTGGCAGCTGTGCTAATGCAGAAGAGAGAAGGTGTAGAAAAGCCCATTGCCTTTTTCAGTTGCATAATTAGAGATGGAGCATTGAAATATAACATCATCGAGAAGTAAGCATTGGCGCTTGTTAAGGCCTTGAAGGATTTCCGTGTGTACATATTGCATTCTCATATTCTAGCTTATGTTCCTAACGCAGCAGTGAAAGATGTTTTAGTACAGGCAGATCCAGAAGGGAGAAGGGGTAAGTGGATTGTTGCGTTGTTAGAATATGATGTTGAAATTAAACCCACCAAGCTGATCAAAGGTCAAGGACTCGCGCAGCTAATGGCTGAAACAAATCTGCAAATCTTAGACATAAATTTGATTGTTGCTATGTCTGATGAAGATGAGGAGAACCCATCCTTTCAGGTATCTGAAATGTTTCTTTCTTCCCCATGGTATGCTGATATTTTATATGTACTTCAGCATTTATCTTCGCCTCCTGGAATGCCAAGAAACAGAAGTAGAACATTGAAATTGAGGCTGCTAAATTTTGCATTCTCGATTCAGCATTGTTTTGGAAAGACCCTGGCGGGATGTTATTAAATTGTTTGGTAGAGGATGAAGCCCAAAGAGTCGTAGAAGACTTTCATAGAGGAGACTGTGGAGGTCATTTGTTTTGGAAGACCACGGCAAATAAGATACTAAGGGCAGGCTATTATTGGCCTTCATTATTTTCAGATGTATATAAAGCAGTTAAAAATTGTCACGAATGCCAAATTTTTCAAGGAAAACAGAAGCTCCAGCCTTTGCCTCTCAAACCAATTGAAATCAGCACACCTTTTCAGCAGTGGGGATTGGATTTCATTAGTGAAATTCATCTGGCATCATCAGGACATCATCGATGGATATTGACGGCCACGGACTACTTCACAAATGGATTGAAGCAATTCCTACTCGACAAGCTACGGATGCGGTAATTATTTCTTTTCTCGAGACCAATATTTTGTCACGCTTTGGATGTCCAAGTAAGCTAATCATGGATAATGCAGCAGCTTTTAAGTCAAAAAGGATGATTAAGTTTTGTTATAAGTACAATATTAGTTTGGGACATTCAACCGCATACCACCCTCAAGGAAACGGATTGGCGGAGTCATCTAATAAATCCTTGGTCAATATCATTAAGAAATTGTTGGAAATCAGCAAAAAGGGCTGGCACAAGAAGTTGATAAATGCACTATGGGCTGATAGGGTGAGTCAGAAAAAATCTATTGGTATGTCTCCTTTCGAGTTGGTGTACGGAACAGACACAGTTTTTCCAACCTCACTTGTTGTCCCGGTAGTCAAATTGCTTCAGGAAGCGGGTAGTGAAGAAGATCCTATGCAGAGAAGGATTAACCAGATGATTCATTTGCAGCAGACATGGGAGGAGGTATTTCAAAACACTTGCAAATTGTAGGAGCGTATCAAAAGGATTTATGACCGGAAAGCAAAGGCAGATACATTTCAGCTGGATGAGGTTGTTTTAAGATGGGATGCTCGTCATGAGGACAAGGGAAAGCATGGCAAATTTGAAAATTTGTGGAAAGGACCTTATAAGATTGCAGCATATCACGGCCAAAACACTTTCCTTCTCAAAGAGATGAACGGAAATGAATATCTTAGAGGGCCGATCAATGGTCGGCTGTTAAAGAGATATTACTTTTGAGTATTTTCTGCTCAATTCATTATCATTGTATATATCATTTTACTTTTGCTCTATCGCACATGTACACTAACTTTTCATCTTCAGTTTGGGGCCCGAAGTGAAGGCTATAATTCTGAAAATGAAAGTTAGTAGGTCTAAGTTTGTCAAATCAGTTGTCTTAATCTTTAGTTTCGAGTCTAGTTTAGTCAAAGCAATGTTTGTTTTTTCAGTCAAATTCTCAATATTTTGTGTCAGAATAACGACTCCATCGCCCAATGAGTGAAGGCACTGTCTGCTCTTCCAGAGATCTATTGTTCTTGGCATCTCCAAGGAGCTACCATCCCCATTGGAGCCAATGTTAGAGTCAGTCTAGTAGCCCTCCACCAGAGATCAAAGCTCTTTGCATTTCATAATTAGGTGTCCCATCAGTGTGATCATGTTGCATTCCGTTAGGCATGCCATAACTCTGCTGGAGGAGCTTGTGTCTTTTGTCCCCCTCTTGTTTGGCACTGCTGGTTCATGTTTGTCTGAGTGAATAAAGTCTTCAAAAAGTCATTTGTCTTGTTTTAAATTTCCAGGTCTTATGTCTAGGGTTGAGTCAAATTTTGTCTTGAGAAGTCATAAAGGACGAGCAGGCCAGAGGGATGTCCTTCATAAAGCATCATTTCAACAATTTTCGCTATTCTACAGCTAAATTTCCACCTTGTTTTCAAAACTCTGTTTTTGAAAAACAAAGGTCATTTTCTCATTTTTTGAAAAATTCTCAAATTTTCAAATTTTCCAAATGTCAAAGTGCAGTGTTGGTCTCCTTTGCCAAAGCACCTTAGAAGCTATCCCTGCAAAAATTTTCAGAAGAAACCATCAGTTCAACCAATTTTTCAAAGAAAAGAAACCAAAAATCAGAGCCAATTAAGTTCAAAAAGTGTCAACACTCAAAACATTAGAAAGTGGGTTTTGGGCAAATGTAAATTTAAAGGAAGCCTA